>KI915044.1:24543-86784 GCA_000473445.2 Anopheles farauti
TTGCTTTGTTTTTCTTGACCCTCTTTTCCGGTATAAAATGTGTTCCGCTCAATTGGGTTGCTGCTGTTGCTGCTGCACCAGCGATGCGATTTATTTGCATCATTAAAATCATCTCCTGCTTCGTGTACAAGCGGTGGTGGTGGGGCCAACCGGGCGGGGCCATCACCTCTCCACCCTACTGCCTGCCGTCCGTTGTTTATTTGTCATGTTCGGGGCGGATTTGTGGGCGAGAACCAAGTTTTATTAGTTTTTGTTCTCGTGAAGGAGGGGTGTTCACGGTGTTCCCGGTAGAAAAGAAAAACATAACAGGTACGAAGCGCTCCCTGGTAAGGGGTGGAAGTGAATTAATTAGATGCATATCGGGCAGATATATGGAGATTTTATGATGAGATCGTTCGTATCGCCAGGATGCATGGGCGCTAAGATGGTGATTGCCTTTTTTGTGCTCCATTTATGTCCGGGATTTTCCTCCCCCCGTTGGTGCATCGGTGCACCGTGCTCAACAGTGTGGGTGTATTCGGTTCGGTTAGTTGGCGGAGCCTTTTTGTTTTTTTTTTTTTGATCGATGGACACTATTGACATTAGGTTCGTGGAAACCCATCCAGCCGGCGGCGTGTTTCGCTGCAACTCAATTAGTATCCCGTGGGAGGATGGGGTGGTGGAGCGGTAAACAGGCGATTGAAAATCCACCCCATACTGCATCCCTTCCTTCCTTCCTTCCTTCCTGCAGTGCTGCTCGCAGTTGTACACCAATAAAAGCCTCTTTGTTTTTATTTTCCTCCCAGTCGAGAATTGTTTTGTCGCTGCTCGTCGCCCAAGCTCGTGCGTTTCTTCGTGCGAGATAATTGGTACCTCCTTGGGGGCATTCGCAAGCGTTGTTTTCCATCCATTCTAATGCAAGCAGTGGGGGTAGCCCTAAGAAAAAGTGCACTAAATACGCTCGTTAAAAAACGTTCTGCCAGCGCGGGGACAAACACATGCTACACGGTGGCAAATCTAAAAATATATTCTTACTCACTGGCTCGCCGTGATTTGTTTTGAAATCGGGAGCGAGGGGAGTGAATTGTTTTTGTGATTGAAATCATTAGATTTAATTTGCTTTGACTTTACCGTAATGCCATTGAGCAAAACAAGTGAGCTACATTGAGTAAACGGCTCGCATTCGGATGAAGTTTTTCGGGAGGATTTCATTGACTGTTGGAACCGGTGGAAAAGAATACTTTCTTCAACCTTCCTTCTGTCAAACGAGGGTTAGTCCAAAGTCAAGCTACTTAGCTTTAAACGCGCTGCTATTTGGCCGCTAAACGCTCTTCCCTGGTTCCATGCAAATATTACCCGCTTTGCGACAAACAAATACCGCCTCAAAACATGCTCATGTAACGAGATAATAGGTACGCAAACGCGAAACACCTTCACATTATCATCAGCCGCCAGTCTTCAATAACAAATGACGCTCGCATAAATGATTCGCATCACTTCATGATGTTTTTTTTTCTCCCTTACATAACATCGCCCTGCTGTGCAGGTTCGTAAATGTATCGGAAAATATATATGTATAAAAATATATGTCACCTGGGTTTTGCTGACACAGATGTTTACCACCAAACGCCACAACACCCTCCTCTCCCACCACCCTTTTCCGCGCGATTACTTACTGTTTGTTTCAAGCGGTTGTTGCTTGTGTTTGCACTTCTCTGTAATATTCTCCAAAGAACTTACATTCACACATGGCAAGAGTTCTCACATTTCCCAAGGGTTTGCTTGGGATAGGTTGTGGGCTAATGCCAAATGCGCTTACACCCAGGAGGAGCCAACGTAGGTGGCTTCCCTGTCGGGTGTCGTTTTTTGTTTTGGAGGTTAGTGAGCAACAGCGGCAGTAAATTAAATTATTCCACCCTGCCAAATCTGCTCGAACGGAGCGATGGTACAGGATCGGATCGAATCCCCTGGAGGAGGAGTTTTGTTTCCTAAAGGGAAAAGAGCGTGATATTTCTCGACCAAAAAACACCCGTTAACGTTTGGAGCTTATTCTGCTCCACAATGTGGAAAGCGACGCGAGATATTCGTATGATGGGAAATCTTGGGTGGGAAATAAAGTTATCTGCCTATCATCCGCACAAGATACGACAAAGAGAACGCACTGCCAACTTCGATTGCCTTGGATGTCCTCGGTGCACTTCGACCAACAATCGATCAACTGTTCCGTGCGATAAAGTTTAAGGTTATGTTTCCAACTGCTGTTGGAAAGGCTCTCCGATTTGGTGGTGGTGGTGCTGGTGGCATTGAAGGTGTGCATAGTGCTCCGGCGACGGAACTGTGGTAGCGGCACCGGCGTTGCTTTCGCTGTTGTTCGAGGCAACGTCGTACTTTTTTTCCATTCACAAACAAAACGTGAGCCGCGAATGGGAGGGTGACGTTGGTGGGGATGGCATCGTCGCTTTATGCTGACCTAGGCATAACACAAGCCTCGCATACCTTCCAACACCCCACACTCACACATCTCCCCTTGCTCCATATGAGGTTTTGTTTGCTTGCGAACGTTTTGGAGTCGCGCTTCTTCGCCGTCGGATTCGTGGCCTCTTTTCGTGGCCTCCCCGTCTGACTCGTCTGCGTGTCTATTTTTGTTCCCCGTTTCTGGACAAATATTTGTAGAGTACCGAACAAAACCAAAAAATAAAAAATACTATTAAACTTACTTGGGAGGTGCTTGGGAGGAGCGTTTGTCACCGAACAATGGATAAAGTGGTGCAACTCTATAGCAACGTTTCCGATCACTTCCTGTCCGCCGGACTGAACGGCCGGAAGCCGATGCGTGGTGGAATTTTGTGCGATTTTCTGCGAACTCCCACATGCTTCGTCAAGAATCGTTCGTAGAACGGATCGAACCGTGGGATGAATCACCACCAAGAATCTAACATACTCACGGGCCTTCCTGCTCGAGGCTTCACTCCTCCAGCGGGAGGTTTGCCTTGAAGTTTGCGATAAATTTTGCACGTGCTCCTCACTCGACCGAGGGTGGAATGGACGGACTGGGCGGGAACGGTGATGATGATGGAGGTCACGGTTCACTTCGCCTTCGCCACCGTTTGGCCGCCCATAAACCGAATGAACACGTTACATACT
Source organism: Anopheles farauti (assembly GCA_000473445.2). NCBI lineage: Eukaryota > Metazoa > Arthropoda > Insecta > Diptera > Culicidae > Anopheles > Anopheles farauti. Next base: position 27,667 of record KI915044.1, read on the forward strand.
CTTCGCGACTCGACTCAAAACTGATGCGAAACAGAAACAGTCTCTCTGTGTGTGTTATTTGAGGCGAAGATAATTTTGCTAGTAAGTTATTAGAAGCGTTGCTGCCGTCAACAGGCCTCCGCGCTTTTGAACGGAGCTACAGGGCTAAAAGGATGGAACAGTCACGCGACAACGGCTGCCGGGAGGAGGGGGTGTTCGAGCGGTTGGAGATCTTGAAGCCGGAGAGAGCGGGTTGGTGCTTGTGTGCGTGAGCGTGAGTGTTTGTGATGTTTCTTTCTGCTGGCGAAGAACGAGAACCCAACAAGCGCTTGTACATACATCACGTGTTTCAAAAAGCATATGCGCATATCAACATGTTGTTTTCTTGAAAACAATTCAAATAAAAAAAGTATACCCCAATATTGTTTGTGTTGTGTAATACATTCAATTGAATGGTTTTTAATTTTTGTTTGTTTTTTCTTTTTTTTCAGATTTGAAAGATACACACACGCATACCGCTTCGTGCTCAACGTTCTTCTACCATTAGAATAAGGTGAGCATATAACTTTCTTTTAGTGGCAAGATAGTATGGGGTAGTTGTTAAACGAACATGCAACTATTCGTACACACAATGCACGACGACGTGGGTTCAAATCTTCTTTTGGGCAAATGACTTGATGTGATGATGATATGAGACAGAATCGGGTTTACCCAACCAACAATTTTGTTCGACTAGGTATGATAAATACGTTTGAATGATGGAGCCCCGGAGACAACGCCATCAGAGAGTTTTTTTTTAAATATCTCACATATCATATCAGTGATTAAATTCTCCGATGGCGAAATGCTACTCCTCTATCTCTTACCACAGTTTATGTGCGAAACCATGTTCGATAATTATTTTATTAAATGAACCCACTCTCAGCTCGGTTGCTTTCACTTTACTTGCAACTACGGTTGCATCAGTGACACTGTGGTTTATGCTTCCAAATAATTTGCCGGTGGCAATGTTTTTTTTTTTGGATCCGATGGCGTTTGTCCGCATATAGTTTCCACCAGGGATGTGCCGAGGGTTTTTTATTTTCGGTCCGCTTTTTGCCTCGTGGGTTAATTATTTTTTCATTTTTTATCAATCCCTTTCATCGTGTCGATCACCGGGAGGACATGACGATGCGTGTGTGTGTGTTTTATTTCGTACCGCTCGTTCGCCGAACGACATCCATCAACTCTCGCTCCTGAAACCTAAATACGGGTTTACAAATTTGCACACAAATTGGTGCCCGATGTTCTCACCCACTCGTTGACATCGGCCCGGTTTCCATGGTACTGGTGGTGTTGCTGCTGCTGGGGTGTGTGGAAAACATCGGATGCTGGGTTTTTGTGAGCGTTTTGCGTAAGCTTTTGCGTGCTTCGCTTTTTTGTTGTTTGTTAGTATATTGTATGTAGTGCGTAGTGCGTTTGGTGAAAATAGTCTCCTATTTGTTTGCTTCCGTACACCAGCCGTCGGACGGGTGTGTGTGTGTGTGTGTGATATGCTGCTATGCTATGCGCTACACTACCGTTGCCAGGGGAAACCGGAACTTGGATGATGATAGCAAAGGATCGATTTCATCGCGCGTGAACAAATATAATAATAGCAATGGGAGAGTAGATGAAAAAAAAACGGCAAAATGCCGGGAGCGATAGATACGATGCTGCACCTGGTTACCATAGGAACCATCGATCCCCAACACCATCACCCTCTGATGGTTGCTCTGGTGTGTTTGTTTGGCCCGGTGGAAAAAGTGTTTCATCTTTTATTTCTTTCCAGTGGACGCTTTCATTCAAACAGGCGACTTTGTTCTCGCACCTGAAAGCAATAACGCTCTGCACGAAACATTGAAATTCCAATGATGCTCATCGGAGAGCGGAGGTGTGGTTTGGTTTGGGTTTTTGTTTTCGGTTTTGCTTGCGAGCGAATGCTCCTTTGCTACGCACCGTCTAGTGACCCACTTTGGGTGAATGTGTGTGTGTGTACGGTGTGTTATGCCGAAAGAAGAAAAAAACCACATGGTTTCTAGGGCAACCCCACACATAATTGTTGTGTTTTGTGGGTGGGTAGAGTGATTTTTTTTTTGGTTACCTATTTTGTGTTCTCATTTTTATTTTCGGTGACTGCAAAATATTGGCGAAAGATTGAAAGTAAGTCAGTCTGCAGGCAGCTAAACGACTAATTCGGGAGTCGGGGTCATTATTTTCGGATGAATATAATTGGATGTAAATGAACGTTTTCGTTCGTATGAGTCAACATGAGCGTACGACATTGCTTATTTGGGTAGCTATTTCTGGATTATTGCTTTTTGTGGTACCATTCGAATAAAGAAATTATGAGACAATCACTAAACATATTCGGTTTATATTATGCCCCTCTTTGTTGTGAAATACGTTTTTCACTCTCATTGTTCATTAATACCTTCAAATATTACACCTTGAATATATTTCTATTAATATACACCTTGAATACATTGAATATTTCTTGAAGAAAATACCGATGAAAATCTTCTCACGCACACGAGGGTTGGCTATTCACATTGACAGCACTGTAAGCATAACAAAATGCACCTGGCGTTTTGACAGATGTCAATTGACATGGCACACCTTTTACGTGGATTGCTCACCGAAACTAGGAGAGGGAGATAAACACACGTAAACTCCTACCGTGTGAATCGATTTAATCTCACTCGACCGAAACTGAACGGACCGTTGCCGAATAACTCGTTCCCACCCAACCCCTTCCTCCCTTACTACCGTCCGCGTGTAAAGACGAGCGCGGAATCGCCAATCAGATCACGTCCGTACGATTCCTTTCCTCTATTTAGCGTGCTTGCTGCTTTTCTGCCTTCCATGGCGTCGTCCGTGTTCGCCCAGCTGGGTTTGCGCTGGAGAGTATAGGGCACCATTAACAAGCCGCTTTTTTTCCTTCGTCCAGCCATTGCGTGCTTTATCCCCTTCCCCCTCCCCGGTGGTGGGATTCTCATGCTTTTTTCCGCTCGTTTGTTGGCTCATTTCCAAACTCATGTCTTTTTATTTCTTCATGTGTATAAAATACACAAAAGCAGGAAGGGGGTTGAGGGGGGGGGGCGTGGGATGAGTTCTACGATAAGGGCCGATCAAGTTCACAAACAAAATGATGTGATACCGCGTGTGCAAATAATAAGTTAACAACCGATTTGAATCTATACACAATGTCAAATCGATTTGAATCTATAATTTCCCTCAATCCCCCATAAAAGCTGGCGGTGGCGGTGGAGAGACCAAATTAAATTGTGGTGCAAATATTTGCCCCAATGTTTTTCGTCCCCGGGTCCGGTCCGGCGGGACTCCTCGGGACCGTTTAGGTTTGGCTGCCTTTCCTTTCTTACGTGCGTTGCGTATCGGGTCCCATGTTGCTGCTCATTTTCTTGGCTGCTTATTTTTTCTCTTCTTTCTGCCGATTTCATCAATTTCGGTGGTCTCATTCTCATTTTTCTCGCTGGCCACCGTCCCGTGCCAGCATCGTCAACGGCTTGGTTGTTGTTGCGTATGGCGTATGGCCCGCTTGCCCTTCTTCATGTCCTCCCTCTTTCCCCCCTAACGACGTGGCCTGGGGGAGGGCACTTGTTAGTGACCCAAATTCCGCTGCCTTTGCCTACCACATACAGACGATGCTCTGTTGACTTGTGTACCAGACCAGAGCCGAATTCGCAACGGAATACTTTTTTTCCTCGGCTGTTGTATGTGTGTGTGTGTGTGAGATATCAACACAATCTCACACTCGCACACGAGCACACGTGGTGTGGCTAGATACGTGCCGTGCTTTGTTCCACGGGCCCAGGAAAGGCAAGCGAAAGAGGTGATTTAATTTGCGCTCACTTTCCGGTGACGCGACGCTGGTGTGCTGTTGAAGAGAAAGGAAATTCATGTGAGGCGCTTTCCGGAGGTGACATATACGCTCCTTTGTCTGGGCGGTCTCTGCCCGGCAACCCGGAGCAACGATGAAAAGAAAGAAAAAAATGTATCAGTAGCATACAAAAAGCATACCCCGCGAACAAAAGAAAAATATGTGTAATCTTCACTTTTGAAAAGGATGCGTCCGTAAAAACTCACCTGAGAGCGCGAGGAAAACGATCACAGTAAGCCGTGAGACATACAGATCCAAAATGGATGAAATGAAAATAAAAAAAAACGAACTGGTAGAGAATGTGAGTTGAGAAGTTCGGTTTGCTTTCATTCGATGTGTGTTGCCTTATGTAGGTCACGTCATGTTTTCGGTGTTGCATATTTCGTTTCATACCTCGATCATACCGGCGGACAGGTGTTGCGAGCAACGGAATTGTACTACAATTCTCAAGTTTTCTCACGTCTAGATGTGTGAGTATCTACACGCAGAAGGGATTTCGGAGATAAACAACACAACCTTTCTTAGCGAACGCTTAGGGCAACGTAAGAGTTAATGTCTTTAAAAAGCTACAATTATGATGTCTATAATAAAAGCAAGGCAAGAAGCTATAGGTATGGGAAAATTGGTTTTCAACTTCGTAATCAAAGGAAGGAGCAGGCTTCAATCGATTATAAAGTGCGAAAAATAGTAAAACATCAAAATGTCAAATTATGACATTTCAGAACATCGAATTCGGATCATTATTCTAATAAAAATGTGTCCCAGAATGTCTGAGCATGATAAAAAAAAGATAACCTACCTTTTCTAAGTTGCAACTACAGATTTTATTTTAAAATATTGTTTCCAGGATTACTTCTTACTGATTGACAAACAGAAAATCTTAATTAATATCAATTATTATCTTATGGGTGTGTTTGTAATTTAACTTTACTCTTTTGCTTGGGATCCTTGATATGCCTCTCCAAAAAATTTTGACATTTATATGGATTATTTTATAAGTTTGGCGATGAAATTCGCTGGTTTCAACAAATGTGTAAATTTTTAATATTTGTTTAAAAATATTTAAGGAGATAATACCACATTTGTACAGAATCTATTTCCGCTTTTCTACCTTATAGCCTCTCATTGATACGAAAATAAAAAGGATCAATACTTGCGTTGATCTGTAAACTGAAACTGTAAGATCGGTTCTTTGAAAATCTTAAGAGCCAGGTGGGAGCCTTGCAAAGTTGTACACATACTCTGGGACACGTTAGAATTCACTAGAATCTTCGTCCTGGAAATCTTGAGAAATTTCTATTTCTGATTTGAGATTTCCTTGAAGTGATCCGATTTCAATGTCTTTCAATTTCAATTTCAATTTAACCGGCATTAGTCGCCGGAGGAGTATCTTCCAATTTTAATCTTCTGTGTACGTCAAGCCAAAGAAAGTGAAGCAGTCGATTTAGATCCAAATAATTACTAAAGATGTTTGACAAATCTCTTGACGCTCTTGACCAGCGATTCGAAGCACAAATCACACTCGTCAACAAGTGTGAGCTATATAAAAAAAATCATACTGGCATTACGTGTGCCTTGGCTTGCGCGTTACGTACCCAACAACGGTATTACATGCGTGCTGATAACGCCACGGAAACCTCTACCGTTCTCCGTCCCTTCCATTCGCCTCGCGCTCCGCTCGAAATGACGAAATCGAGCAACGACGAGGAGGAGAAACATACCCCCTCGCTCGCCCTCTCGAACCATGTGGTCTCGTCGGTGGCCTCCGGTAGTAGCATCGTGCCGGGGAGAAGGACAAACGAGTTACACAGGCCGTCAGTTTAAAGTAGTTCACTATGTTTTGCAAAACGTCACCACGAACGCGGGTGCGTTTTATTTGCTCCGCACCCGCTCCGAGGCCACAAGTTTGGGGTGTGTGGGTGGAAGGGTGGGAAGGGTTTGCATAAGACACCACCCAACAAGCTCCTCTTTCCTTCTCCCCTCCCGGCCCCGGGTTCGCGCGGAGTGTGCGGCCGAACTGTCTGGCTTGGACGCGCGGTTGCAATCGGCGCCGGCTTTTTGGAGCATGTTTTCAATGCCAAAGTAATTGACCCAATTGTTTTTCGATGCTGATATGCGGAGGTTGTGCCCGGAGGGTTGAGTCTGCTGCTGCTGCTCGTGACAGGTAGGTTGGAGAGAAGCACCGAGAGATAAGGTACAGATTTCCTCCCTCCCTTATGGATGGAAAGTATGTTTTTAAAGCTGCAAACAAAGATGATCTACCTCGTGTGGTTCGATGCGTTTTTGTTTGTTCCCTGGGGGGGCCCAATTCCTTCCGATGGCCGATTGGTTCCTGTATGCGTTCCACCGAAAAAAAAAACAAACAAAACCGTGTCCTTGCACACACAAAACACAACGCCGTTCCGTTTTCTTTGTGTCCCTTTTTCCGCTTGTGGAGCAGGAAAACATCCGGAGCATACTTACACCGCTGGAATCGGTTTGGGAGCTTTCTTTTCTATCGGTTTCCTGCACCCACCCCCGAGTGAGCGAACGGTTTCCATCATCAATCAAACGCCCGCACCAGGATACTAAGGAGCCGACGCCGCCACCCCCAACAAGGACACTTCCAAAGCGAGAGCGAACGCAAACCACCTCCTGTGTGCGCTTTTATCGTGCTCCATTTACGGTGGATAAGAAATATATATAAAAAAAAACACAGCGCAAAATTCGACGATGGTGAGAGAAGTCGTGTCTTGTTTTTTTTTGTTTATTTTCTTTGCCACCCATTTCTTGCCATCGCACCGAACCTAGTTAAGGACCTTGGTGAGCAACAATCTTCAGCCGGAGCCAATGTCACGGTTCCGGAGTTTTTCGGTTGTTCTTCCGACGTACCGAGGAAAAGGGTGGTTTTTCCCCCGGAAGAGTGTGAGGGAGGGAGAGGGGGGAGGTGGAAAGTGAGTTTTATGTCCCCGCGGGTTCCCCGTGGTGAAGCGAAATTTTCTGCGTGGAAAGGAGAATGGAAAACATTTTGATGATTTTTCTCCTTGCGTTTCGGTGGAATAAACTTTTTTCCCTTTTCCCACATTAGCGGTGTTTGGTGTAGCGGAAGTTTGTTTTTTTTTTCAACTCTAAATGCGCACACTGTTTACGATTGTTGATTTTACGAGTTTTGATTTAAAATAATGGCGCAGTCGTGTGCTGTGTTTTTGAAATCTTGCCCACATTATTAAAATCGGGCCAAAAGAATATGGGAAGTGTCGGTAAGATTGCGTTTGCTCAAAGGATCACGCTGCAGTTGGTGCTGTTTGTACCTAGAACTAGATCATTTAGAAGAAGACAATCAAAATTTTCTATTAATATTTTTATAATTAAACAATTTTCCTTTTTGTTTTCATCGCTCTCATCTAACTTCTTAAATATGTGTGTCCTGTATCTTTCCCTTAACCTCCGACCATTTTCCCGAAAGCCTTCTTACGGAGGGCCTTCGGCCGCACAACGCTGCTGCCGCCTCCGCAAGTGTGCGCTTTTCCATCGCAATTTTCCCTCGCTTGAATGGCTTCGATTGTTCACCCCGGCGACGAATGGATGGATGCACACGAGTGAAAGCGCCCGCGGTGCTGTGCTGCACCATCGATAGATGTCTCGTGAAGTCGTCGTCCTGGGTGGATCGACGTGTATCGGGTTATGGTTAGGAAACAGAAGAGAAAGCACCACCACCCATCCATTGGGTGTGGGTATCCTTCGATTAGTGTGCATTTCCACCGTTCGGGAAAACCGTTGCGCTTTCACTGTCAAGTTCGTGGGCAGGATGTTGCCATTAATGATTTAAATTTCCTGGCCGCTGCGGGAGAGCTGGTAGTCGGTATCAAATTCCACCCGCGAGACTGTGTTTCGTCGGGAGGTTTTTTTTATAACCTAATTAAGAAAATGTTTTGTCTGTTTCGTCTTGATTCGTTTGTTCACAATTAAATGAAGAACTTGTTGCGTCTATTCATAAGTTGTCGATAATGACTTCATGAGAGATGACTTCGGAAAAGTCATCTCCAACAAATGTTGACTGTTTTAGGCAGTATTTCGCGAATTAACTTCATTGATATGTTTCCACACGTTTTCTTGATTGCAAATGTGTCACCGTTTTCTTTGATTTCAAAATAAATAAAGCACTTGGTGCGTCTTTTCGCAAGTTGTTCATAATGATTTCCTGAAACTCTGTCGGAAAAGTTCTCTCCAAATAATTTATAAGACATTTTCACTCAGTATTTCGTGATGTCTGAAATATTTAGTAGATAAATTTCCATTTGTTTCTTCATAAAATTTAGTTTATTCAAAAATAAAATTTAGAACGTTTAAATAGTTTTTTTTTTAATAAAATGTCAATAATATCTTGATGAGAGACTTCGGGAATGTTGCAGGATGCAAGCAATCTTATTTACATATGATTTGCGGAAAGGTTTTATACATTTCAGTCCCAAATTAATATAAAAAAAACCTCAGCAACCTGTTCGGATAAAACAGAACTTTAAATTCCTGAACCACACACTGTAAACGCAACCCCAAAACAAAGGTGACAGCCAATGAAGCGAGCTAAATAGTGTAGTTTTTTTTCATATATTTACACATTTGTTCGCATGTATATGCGCTTAAATTTTAACAAAAGCATATTTTTCATTTTTTTAAAGACTCGCGAAATAATCCCGGCCAATGATCCGTTCTACAATGCGCGGTTCGTTCCATCATCATCACGTTGCAATTCGCATATTCGCAATTCGCTCATCATCCTCCTCATCATCGTCTTTTGTGTCGGGTTTCACTTTCATTTTTTCTTCACCTCTCATTCTCCTTTCCCTCCTCCTCGTTCTCCTCCGTCTTTCATCGCTATCTTGTTGCCCCAAACAACAATGTTCGGAGATCGCGCCGAGTCAAAGATCCAAAAGATTCCATCAGATCGACGACGTCGTCCGCGTCGTGCACGGAGAGTTCGCGGCACGAAAAACGATCATAAACGATTCGCTTTTCGTTGGGTGCGGGGGGAGGGGGGGGGGTTGAGGGGATGCAGCTGGTAGTTTGCGATCGTTTACCCCTTGGCATCTCCCCTCCCTTCTCGATTTCTCCGATCAAAGCGTATCCGGGGGGGCCTGTTACGGTGCGGATGAAAAATGGCTTTTCCTGGTGGGTGGGAGAGTGGAGATGGGGATTTTCTTCGCTTGGGTCCCCGTCGGGAGGCGAGCGTAATGCACCACCACCATCACCACCACACATGCGTGGCGTGTTGGTGTTGGTGAGCGCAAGCGCGACGCGCTCGCGTTCACGATGGGAAGCTATAGGCCGCTGCTTGAATGCACTTTCCCTTCGTTCCCTCTTCTCCGCACCCGCCTTCGCTTCCCCCTCGATAACCCCGCGCAACCCAATACTCGGCTTTATCGGTGTGCGCGCAATGGCGTTGCATTTTCTTCGTCGCGCGCGCGCCAACTCAAGTGGAGCAGCCACTAACACCATGCGTTGTGGCGAGTGGTGTGAGTCTTACGGGTGCGCGTGTATTGGTAAGTTTTGCAATCGCCCGTGAGGGGTGAAAGTTTCACCCCCCCCCCCCCCCCCATCCCCCTTAGGCATGGCCTCGCGGAGAAAAGAGAAAAGCCGTGAGTTGTGTTTTTGGACGCGAAACATTTTTGGAGAGTTTAGCTATTGGGAAACTTTTACGATTTTTCTTTACCTACCAGGAGATCATTTCTTCGAGAATGCACACTAGTGTGTGTGTCGGTTTGGGGACGGCCACGATGCATTAGCAGCTGCCACACTTCACGTCTCCTGTTGCCGATCGAAAACAAAATAAACCCCCGTCCCCACACCGTGTGGGAGCTATTTTTGTGTGGTAGAAAAATTACATCGCTCGAAAGCGGAGTCTCGGACGGCCGGCGAACCCTCAGGTGATCGTGTGTCGCGCGTGCATCGCGCGATCTCACGACAATGTGGGCACGCGTCAACCAAAAAATTCGTTTGAAGCAAAATAGAGGGCGTTTTTTCCCTCAATTTTACAACTAAGATCATGGAGAGAGTTCCATCGATTGTGTGTCTGTTTGTCTGGTGCTGAAAAATCGTGAAGCAAAACGGGTTCCTCCATGCTTCGATACGCTCGCGAACCAACGGAATAAAGACCGGAAAATCAGTGTCATCCGGAAAATCAACCAAGCCCCTCTCCCGCCTCCCACCAGTCGCGTGCATTGTCCGTTGAAAATAGCGATTGTTTCGAAACAACGTCGCCGCCGCGAAAGATCATGAAAGGCCACACGATTTGAACGGAATGAAAAGTAAAAAAAAAACAAACACGCGCTTTAACGAAGGTGAGTGACACTTGTGGGGTGTAATGACGCACGCGTTTACATTGGTGCTGGGGTGTTGGGAGGGGTGAGACGAGCTTCGATCGGTTCTACCCTGTGTGACCGTGTGTGAGTCATCGATTTTTGGAGGTATTGTTGGTGCGTGTTAAGACGACGAAACCCAAAAACTAAGTGATAACAACCCGGGGATTGATGATGGAGAAGAGACCTGAAGATGTGCTTCCCCGTGGCAACACAGAGCTCACCCGTGTTGTATATCGTACGCGAGATAAGATCGCGTGCAGATCCTTCACCCTGGTGCAGTGTCTCAACCGAAGGCGGCCCTCTCGTTCGCTCACGACTGCATCTGGAACATGACGTAGCGAAGCTATTAATCAAACTCGCACACAAACACAAGCGCGCATCGGCGACCGAAACGGATCCATTTTTCTTGAGCCGCTCTAACAAGCGGCAATAAAAATGGACGGAGGGAGGTGGTGCGTGTTTGCGCCCAAGGCCGCCACATCCGCCGCAGGTTCAATGACGAAGTGAACCTGCCTTTTGGAGTCGCAAACTTTGTGGAAGCAAGCAAGCGCCTCACATCGTTGACAGATCGTCGATGTTGCCGTGGATGACGCTTATCCTCGGCCTCGCCAGCACCAGGCGATCCTCGCATATGACGCGAATAGGTTGAATGTTTATTGAAATCTTTTGCTCACGTGTCAAACCCGGGCTGAAGGAGGAAGAAATGGAAATTCCCCTACCAGTTTCTTCACGAAGGGGAAAAAAAAGTCAAGGTCAGCACCGTGGCATTCCTCCATCACCGGGAGGAATTTCCTCACCGTAAACCTGCTGGCTGGGCGGCTGGGGTGCTGGAGAGAATGTTTCCACTCTCCCTGTGACTAACACATGCCGTTTTTGTGTTTTGTTTGTTTTAAGGAAATCCCCCGAAAGAAACGAGAAGTTTATTATTTCGGAGGCAATATAGTTTTATGCGCCGTCTTTTTTTCCTCGTTCTTTTCTTTTTATGGAACCATATTTTGTTACCTACCTAGGCCGCTGTCTGGGTAGGTGAGTGCGTGTGTGCCTTTGTGCTTAGGCTTTGGTTCACGTTCAGCCGCGGTCAATGATTCCGTGCGATCGGGTCTCCGTGCCGCACTTCGCACGTTATGAATATTTATGTCAAAATCCAGTAGATTACTTCCGCAACGGGCAACGGGCAACGGCTCGGTTATAACGCTAATCCGTTTCTTGACGTATGGCGATTTTAACCGGCGCGATTGACAATTGCTAAGTTTGACAGCTGACTGACATTTGGATTCACGTAGAGGAAAAAAAGAAACCAAATCGCGCTGGGTTTTGTCGGTAGCGCATTTTTGGTAAATAACTCCTTATTCATAAATAAAAACAATAAAGAGGACCAAATATAGACTACTTTTTTATTCTATTACCACACATGCAAAATATAAACAACACTATTTCGACCACTAATGTAAACAAACTTGACGATTCTGCTCCTTTGACAGTTCACTACTGTGGTTCAAAAATGCTCCTGTACAAACTTGCTTCGGCTATTTTTGATGCCGATCGCACCGCAACAATCTTGAAACGTCTAGAAACAACTTAAGAGTCTTTCGTTAGTTCAAGGCTCGTTTTTTGTGTATAGACATTTTGAGACAACATTACTGGAGCTAATAATTACAAACAGAGCTATAATTATGCAATAAGATTAGCGTCTACTCTATGGTCGCATGTTCCGTTTTTGTTTCCTTGCTGCGCCCGCTAGCCCGATGCGATCATTTTCAAAACAGCCAGATTGCCTCTCCGCTTATCAGAGGGTTACGCGAACCGTCCCATTCAGCGAGCAGTAGGCAAACCGAGCACGGCTTATCAAGGTACTTTTGTGCAACTTTGTATCCCTTCTCCACCCTACCGCTACCGGGCAGGCAACGGTTTACCTTCCGGTTTGCAGTGGATGAAGAACAGACAATTGATGCAATAACACCCTTCGGAGCTTCTGCAGTTATATCGTCATAAAAAAAACGGAGCATCAATGGCATCGTACATGGGCACGATTGGGCAATAAAGGCAGCATCGATAGAGACCCCACGGACGAAGAAGCGGTTCAGTGTAGGGGACGTGGTGCAAAAAAAAAACAAGTAAAGCAACGCTGCCTTGCCCTTTTTCCCGTCGATCGGTCCCGCACGTGCTTGCCGTTTGAAGATTTGTTGTTTCGGTTTCGGATGTATTTATATGCTCCGTTTCTTCCAACTATTTATAAACCGCGCAGAAACACGCGCAGACGGAGCCAGGAGGGACCGGGGAAAGGGCGTTGGGTTTAGGGGTTTGATGATTACCAGAGCTTTGAGGCGTTTGTTTGCCTCCTGTGCGGGGATTAGGCGCGGGGTGATTAGTCTTTGCGACTAATTACTTGCTACACGGTCGGGGTTTGTTGAGGTGTAAAATATAGGCGGGCGTGATGATTTTCTTGGAATCAAAAGGGCAAGCGTTTCCTGGAGATATGGTAGTTTTATCGCTGCGAGGGGGAGACCATCCGGTCGGAAGAAGCTTGGATCGTTGAATAGTGTGCGAATGTGCACAGGAGGATATTTGGAGTCCCGTACTAGGAAGAGGAAGTCTCAATAATAATAAAAAAACGCTAGAACCTGTTCCATTGGTTAGCATCATCGGGTAACCGGAGGTGGTAAACTATGAGACCTTGAGAGGCGGTTTGAAGAACACGTTGAAATCTGAATCGCTACATTCTTACGGGCGATCCCCTTTCCAACTAGAACATGCTTCTTGAGTATCCGCTGGGAGCATATGGACATTGTTTGCCTCAGCAGAATAGGTAACGGAAGTTCTCTGCGTTCTAATGCCTTCCGCTTAAATGAGTCGCGACTCTGTTAGATATTTAGCTATATAAAAGAAGAGAATTAAAAATGAAAAACACTCCCAGCAAACTCGAGCATCGCCGTTTAGCGCCTCCCACCAAGCGCAAGCGCAAGGGATTATCCCTTTGGGGTGGAATACGCGTGGACTTAGGGTACACCAAAAAAAAAAAAGAAAAAAAAGAGAAGAAAAACTCAACCCGATCACCTCCACCCAGCGAACCGGAAGGCGAGAAAAAGAAGGCACAGCAGCAGCAGCAGCAACAACCAAGCACGCACAACCACCGATACAAAACCACCCGATTCCGCGTGCGCGATCAAGAGCGCGATCTTGACGATGGCTACGATCGCTGGAGTTCATGAACGACGCGATCGCTGAAATGGGTCCAACGGGGAGCTGTGTGTGTGTGTGTGTGGTGGCGGGAGGATCGATGGTGCGCCCGAAAGAGTGTTGCTCATGCTGTGACTCGGGGTATCAAGCGCGATCGAAGGAAGGCGGCTCGCGGGTAAACCGGTTTTTTTTTCTCTTCACCTCTCCCGCTTGAATAGATGTTGGAGGGCCGTTTTTGTTGGTCGATTTGTGTTGTGTTTTCTTCACCCCAAACCCCCCCCCCGTTTTCCCCTCCCTCTCACCCCATTCGTTTGCGCACTTTTTGTGCTGTGTTTGTGTGTGAGTGTGTGGTTTTTTCTTGCCTTTTTGGTTTCATCCATCCCTACTGCAGCGAATGGATCGTGGTGCGTTTTTACAAAGGGTTCCGGGAGGGTTTTTTTTTCGATCGCATCGGTAAATCAACCATAGGCCAAAGTGATGGGAGCTAAAAACCGAGAGGAACTCGAGCACATCCCCCCCCCCCAACGAAGGGACCTCGGGAAGGTCCTTTCCAGCCTTGCTCAGCCTGCTTGGGTGCGAGGCGTTAAGAGCTTTCGCAGGAAACGGGAGCTTTACTGGTTCGCTACAACTTTCTACCGCTTATCGTCGGTGGCGTGGCGAGGTGTTGGGGAGTACATTTTTCGGGAAGAACATGCCGAGCACTTGGGCAACACGAGGCGTGGGCAAAACTTTCCGCCTTGTTCAACAGAGTGTTTGTTGGGGGTTTTCAAACGCAAAGGGGGGGGGGGGGGCAATGGGGGGATGAGAAACATCGCGGTGTTTGTTTGCTAGCGGCGAGAGCAGTAACCTTCCCCCGTACATTGTAACTACTCGCGACGTAGGAGTGTTTCGCTTGTGCTCGGTCAGTTGTGTGCAGCGCAGTGTTGTTATCTTAGGTTTTTATTTATTTTCGCTGCGAGTGGTGGTGCTAAATGTAGGTTTCATTTCTAGCCGTTTTGAGGTTCTACACACATGGTGGGCATTTGGTGGAGGATGAAAGCGACATTAAAATCTCAAGAGTTCAAATTCTTCGCTAAAGTCTCACTCCACTTTCAAACGACTCTTATTATTGGAGTATTTTTTTCTTCTTCTACCAAACCTTCGTATACTTCCATTCGAAAATGCTTTCGGAAATATTTGTCGATGTGTGAGTCATGTGTGTACACGGGCAGTTGCAGTGTAAATAAGTGCAACCCAACCTCCACCTAACCCGCGTAAAAAGAGCTGCATTCATCAGCGGAAATTCTATTACGTCAACATAAAAAAACGACACAGCAGTTTGGTATACTCTCTTCGAACGGACACAACCGCGGACGACAACATATCAATTGACCGACGCAATGAACCCCCCACACAGACACTCTCTCCCCTCCCCCATCCCATTCCGTTTCCTATAAAGGCGCTTTATCTCCCGCCACGGCGATTATAGCATTTAACACGGATGGCGTCGGCAACCCCTCGGAGAGAGTGTCCACGTGTGCCGCTGTCCAGTCCGGATCGGTGCGTGAATGATGAGGGTGATCGTCGAGGGGAGGGGGTGGGGTGGTGGGGGGGCAGTTTCGACCAACGCGAGCACCAACGCGAGCGCTGATGGGCTGCCGGGCAAACACGTGCCCTTGTCCCGGGGGTCTAAAATTAGTATACCCCGTCGTCGTCGGTGCGGCGGGTGGGCGAGGAGGGGGGGGGGGGGGGGGGGGTATTGTGCCGATTCACGTTCGGCAAGCGCGCGCGTCAGCGGTTTTTCCTCTCGGACCTCGGCGTGTGTGCATGTGTACCCCTCCTCCATGTGGGAGAGATGGGTCGTGTTCGGCCCACTATCCCCTATCAAAAGCGGGCATCTCATAAGCCGCCCGCCTGGCTCTTCAGAGTGAATGTTTTTGTCAGCAGCCGCCTCTTCTCCACACTCAGTGGCTCCCCATGCTCATGCTCCATTCTCAACTCCAGCGGACGCACGGGGGCGACGTGCGGTTTAATTATGTTTTATCATGTGTTTATGCACTAGCCGTGTGCGCTTGAGAAGCGTGGAATCGGCAGTTTTTTTCTCTTGTTTTCGTTGTTGTTTCTTATCTAGAAGCTCTATTCATTGCTCGCTCTTTTCGCACTAATTTGTTCTTACTGAGTTTGAGTAAGGATTGCTGTCAATGGTACCGATTGCTGTCCAAAATGTGCTGAATTTAAATGGTCGTAGTTTGGTGTGAAACATTTTGCGAATAAAATGAAATATTTGTAGTTTTACGTGAGTGGAATGTATTTCCCAAATAAAAACTCTAAGCAACCATAGGAAGAAGGTGTTGCTGAATTGTTGTGCCAGTGGCGCCATCTTTCGTCGGGTTTTATTACTTTGAGTTTTATTTGAGTTTTTTTTATTTTATTTCTCGCTTTGATAGCGACGTTCTGAATATTTTAATCTTACCAGAAATTATTATCAAAAGCTTTAATGTTATTTTTCAATTAATTTAGATGGATTTAGCAGTGTGAAAAATAAATTATTGACGTAAAATATGTACTTTAAACGGAATTGAAGTGAAAATCGTTGACCTTCCCGAAAAAGAGTTGCATAAAACAATTTAAATATCATCGCAATAACTCTGATAAACCGTTTCTTCTCTTATGGCCGAAGCCGAAAATAAATGTTGCTCGTTCCCCTTCGCTTCCTCACTACCCCCCCCCCCCCCCCTTTCCATCCCCACTCCCTTTCCGTCTCTTCCATTCTTCCCATGCGCCTCTTAGCCTTTGCCATTTGCTTAATTGAAATTTTTTACAAACATGCCCCGCGGGAGGCGCACTCCACGTCTAATCCGTCCAACCCCCCCCCCCCCCCCCCCCCCCCCCCCCCACGCTTTCCGCACGCTTTAAACGCACGGATATGCAACAAGTGTGTCAGGAAATGGAAACATAGTCGTCAGAACAAGAGCATAAATTTCCGGCACCTAATGACAGTTTCTCACGGGGCAGCGCTGAGACCAAACGGCGGGCAAAGGACGGGCCCACCACCTTCATCTTCCTTCATGAGCAGGCGTTGGTTTGCGTGCGTCGTGCGGCCCTCCGTGATTTTCTGCTCCGCTTCCTCTGCTCGAACGTATCGTTCCACACATGAGTGGGATTCGCAAACGGCACAGACAAACTCCAACGGACGATAAGACGAACGACGACGTTCGAGGTATGCTTGCAGCAGCATCATCATCATCATCATCCACCGCTGCAGCAAGGATGGCTTATCGTTCCGGTCGGTTCAAACTCCGTCAACGAACTGCGCGAATCGTGTGTCTTATTTTTTTTTTGCACGCTGCGCCTTCTTCTGTGCAGCGTGCATCTTTTCGCGCGAGTCAGTGATCTCCTTGCGAGAGCTCCATCGGTCGCCGTGAGTGCGAAGGAAAGAGAAACAAGAGGGTAACGTATGATAATGGCATGCAACCAATCTCTCCACCAATGCGTGCGCTGATGTGTGTGTGTGTGTGTCACTGGGGGAATGGTCAATGTTCACGTACTCCCCCCCCCCCCTCCCATACCCCCATAGAGGTTCTATTCTGAGCGCGTCGGAGTTAGCGGCGGAGGAAGCACCAAAAAACCAGTTAGTCAGCTGGTTCATCTGTCAAAAACCTTTTTCATGGCCGGCTCGTTCTCGAACGTTTCTCGGCCTTCGTGACTTCGCCCGAAACCAATTCACGTCCCCGTCGTCCCCGGCGCTCCAGATTACGAAAGATGCAGCGCGTGGCGCGCTACAGAAATAGAAGGTGGGGTTGATAATCTCTTCCCAATCGCTAGTTGTCCTTGTGAACGAGCGCACGTGATAAATCAATGCCGGTCGCATAAGGAGAATGCAGCGACCGGCGGCAACTGTCACTTTGACAGATCGCAGCAGGCCTGCGAAAGCAGTGTGTGTGTGTTTGGGACTTGTGTGCACTTTAAGCGGCATTTATTCGCCTGCTCTCCGGCGACGGAACTTAATCTGTCAAAATTGACAGCCCTTGTTACGGATGAGCTCCGAAAGGTCGCTGACTGCGCTGAACCGGGACAGCTAGCCGGGTGGGTGGTGTCTTAGAGTCAAAAATCCCTCTCCAGAAGAAACTATTTGTGAGGCCATCTGTGTGTGTGTGTGTGTGTGTGTGTGTGTGTGTGTGTGTGTGTGTGTTTGAGTTTGTTTTCCTCCCGCTCCGAAATGGAGCACGTGGAGGCGGTGAGGTTTTGGTATTATTTTCCATTTCCCCACCATAATCATCCGCATCATCATTACGCCCAACATCACCACCACCACCATTATCTTCTTCTTCGTCCCCCCTCCCCCCGTTCGGCAATCACTAACGGTAAGTGAAGCTAGAACGTGGTGGGTACCGTACCATTCCCCTCGCAGCGATCATCCTCCCTGGTGGTCTCCGGTTTCCGCTTCGGCTGCGGTGGTTTGGGGTCTTTTTTTGCCATTTTTCCCATTTCCTCCGCAACGAGGTTGTTCTCGCTGCTGCTTCGCCGCTGCGTGGCCATTTTGTGGTCGGTGGGCTGCGTGTGTTGTGCTTCCTGCTTTTAAATCGTTCCTTCGGATGGGGCTTCTCTTTCCCGTGTGGGGAAAGAGTCCGCGAGACAGCACCCCATCATCACTCGGGCACGAACACACCCCGGGGGTGGGGGAGAGGGAGAAGCAAAAGTGCAACTACCCCGATGCGGTGTGTGTGTGTGTGCGCTGTTTGGTGTGAAGAAAACACCGCCGAGGGCAGCTGCTGCGAGCTGCTGGCTTGCGAAGGTGACGGAAGGTGATTATTATCGCGTGAGGATGGAAGAAGTCCCTTTACCGCTTGGACACTGGGCTGCAAACTGGATCCCGAACGAGGTTAATGGCAACGGTGGGCACTGCTGCGGAGATGCTGAGGAGAAGATAGGAAGCTAGTCTAGTTGGGCGGATGCAAGGAAGGTGATTTGAGCAAACCACACCGGTGCCGAGCGTGCCTTCGAAAACCGGTTCGCGTCTAACGCAATCAGCATATAATAGTCGCTGGTTGTTTTTCTTTTTTCTCTCTCCCTCTCTGGGTCGATTTTAACACTCATATCTTCCGGAAGCTGCGACTCGGAACTCGAGACAGTGTCTCTTTTCGCTTCCCTCCCCCTCTCCCCCCACCCCACCCCACGGGTGGAATTGCATCCGGCGGGCGAGATGAGCCGAGACTTCCGTGGTGATGCCTTTTTCCCAGCTAGACCGCGCGGGAATGAGTTTCGCTTTCCTTTTCCGGGGAGCACCGCACAATGGGATCGAAATGAATCAGGAAGTTGTTGGAGTGGATGGTGGTTTGTGTGGTTTGGAATCGTTTTTGGGACAGTGACATAAGGATTGGGATGATTTGTTGGGCTAACGTTCTTTACCTCCGATTGTACTGCCATTAGTGGTCGCAGCCGGAATATTACTTGGATCTTTCGGAAGTATTTAAGTTTGCGTGTGTTTTCCCATACGATCCAGCTCCTACCTATCCCTACGCTCGGTTTCTAATATTCTAGCGATTTAAAAATAAACCTTAACTTCTTGCACGTGTTTCCACCGAGTCTTGCTGCAAAAAAAAATCGGAACCAGCAGTATCAGAGCAGGCAAACCTTCGTCGCCCCACGCCACGACCGCTTGAGGGACAGGCAGAGGCAAGTTTCGTGCGGAAGAATGGTCCCAACATCTGGTGTCTATTTTCCCGGCTGGCTATATTGCAACGGCTCTTTGTGTGTGTGCGCGTCTGTGCCCCATATTGCTCAAGCCGCGCCCTGATGCTTTTGCCGTTCGGTTTCGGTTTCCGTCCGCCCGCCCGCCCGCCCGCCCGCCTTTGTTGGAAAGAAAAAAACCCCGCGCCGGAGGTTTATTTTCATTAACGCGCGCTGAGGCAAACTTCAGTGGGCTTCGGTGACGATCGTTCGTTCCAATTGGCGATGGGAAAACGAGGGGGCGATGCGATTTGAATGGCAACGGAGAACCGGGTTTTGGCACGGGCGCGAACGTAATGGATATATTGTGGACGCTTTAGAACACGGTTCCGTGGTGATGCATTTTTGGCTTATAATAGTTTATTATAACGAACGAGCGCTGCATCCAAGCAACCATGTTTCTAGCGTCAAACCAAACGTGAGTGCATTTCTCTCTCCGCCTTACCAAAAACACCTAAACCTGTCGTTCGAAACGCGTTTAGGCCGCGAGTGTGTGATGTGCGTTTAGGCCGCGACTGTGTAAAAACGTTTTTTTTTCTTTCTTTCCCCACTGTTGTGACGAATGCCTGCTGGTGCCGCTGCCGCGAATGAAATATCGTGACACGCTCTTGTCTCTTGTGGGACGCGAGTTGGCGAGCTTGTCGTGTTTTTAAGGGTCTATTTTTAGAGGTGTAAACAGTGGCCGGCGGTGCTTGCTAAGTCGATCGAAAGAGTGAAGAAGCATTGCAAATGCGCACGCGAACGCAGAACGCAACTACCTCGAACTTGCTGCAAGCAGTTGAATGCCGTTGGTAGCGTTTGCTCGTGAATGGGAAAGAAGTCGGTTTTGGGTGGACGCCACCAAGCGGAAATAGTCTTGTAAGGGGCAGAAAAGGTAAAGTCATCTGTTTGAAATGCCCAAAAACACAAGGCATTATTTGTCAAGGTTATTGGTTTGCTCATAATATTTCACATTTGTATGATCCCACCGAATCGAAGCAATCGAGTTTGAGAGTGATGGTTTTTATCCGTTATGCGCTTTTAGACGATAGAAAATACTATCAAATGGTTTTGGATATTTTCTGCCAAATCGCGTTTGACAGAAAATATCCAGACCGCAAATCACATTTTTTTTAGACCAGTTATTTTTTGTCAAAATAGCTGCATGTTTCTTATTCGGTTTATTTTGATTTTCCTGTGGTTTTGTATTCACCTACACTTTTGTCCGGAACACTGTACGATCATTATTAAAAGCCTTATTACACAAAACAACCGCCGCACCAGGGTTTAGTTTGGCAGAAAATATCCTAAAACCATCCGAAAGTATTTTCCATCATCTAATAACCGCATTAGAGCTTGGTGTCGCTTTTGGGATAGGAAATCTGGGTTTTCAATGCATTTAAACTGCTCGAAATACGTAAATTATTCCTGAAAGTTCTATCCACATCGTAGTATTTCACCTCAAAAATGATCCCTCCAAATGCCGTTTTAAATGCAATTTAAAATCAAACAGCAGAGAATAGAATAAAAGTCCAATTTAATATAATTGTACAGTATTAATGTTTCTAATTCCTTTCCTTTCGTTTCTTCTCTCGTTTTAGGTACGTATTGCAAAGAAACCCCAGCCAGATATGATGCAAAGATTGATGCACCACCGTTCCACTCCCCGGCAATCATCCGGTGGTGCGTTCGTCGTGCGGAATGAATTAATGTTTACAAAGATTCCTCGTTCCGGGGGCGGCGAACACGGTAGAAGAAGGAGGCCTACTTTCTCCGGCAGACATTAATTCTGTTTCCCATTCCGGGCATCCATCTGACCGCCTTTGCGTCGATTCTGCGTCCATTCTGCCTCCCATTCGACGTAATGGAGCATTATTTATAGACGTGTGCCGCCCGGCAAGCCTTGCCGCTGGAAGAAGCGCCACCAAAGCGTTCGATCATGATAAAAATAGTGCATTTACTGCTTCTTCGTCGCTGCGTGCGCTGGCTGTTGTCCAGGGGCGGGCAAAACCGAGATAACAAAAACCCGGTGCGACTGTGCAATCGCAAACCGGTCGTCATAAGACGAGGTAGCCGTGCGGCGTGCGAGCGACGTGTTGTTTGCGCTGGAAAGCATTTCCACTGCCGAGGATTCGCCGACCTTCTTTTGCAACCGTTCCACGATATTGGATTTGATCCGCTAGGCGAGAGCGTACGAGCGGGGAGAATGGAGAGAGAGAAAGAGGAAACGCGATGAAAATGATGGAAAATGTTTGATTTTATATTAGATCGCTAGCTGTTGGCAGAGAACACAGAAAGAATGACTCCTCATCACCACCTAGAAGAGAAGAGGTCGGTCTATTGATGTACAATTTCTCTTCACTGGTTCCATCTTCCTTACGGTTTGTGTGTGGATCGTATCGAGGAGCGCGATGAGCAACGAGTAAATATTAATTTAATTCCCGAGGCACGCTTTGCGAACGTTTCGTGGTGATTATATTATTGATTTTCTCGGAAACGGATTCGTGTCAATGGTTTTTTTTTTTTGTCAATAGTGCATTTCATCCCAAGATGTGTTGTGAGATTGATATTAACTTTGGATTTATGCACGTATTTGAACAAAAAAAAAACACAAATATAAACGTACACTTAATAGCATTAACCGGAGCATGTGAGTGTGTCTGTGTACAACGCACGTATTGTGAAAAACACACAACTCCCCTCCGCTCATCCCTCATTCCACTTCTGCACGGAAAAGGGAAAGGCCAGTGCGCCCGGATTCGTTGGGAAATTTCTATAGCCGACGGTGTACTAGTACGGTGTACGTGATGGGTGGAAATAGCGAAACAACACGGCCGAAGTTGGTGTTATTCACCTTGCGTTTCTGGAACGGAAAAACTACCCCGTGTACCTCTCGCCCAGCAGCAGCGTTAGTCATGCAAATCGTTGGATGGTTTGTTGTTTTTACGCCCGGCTTCTCCGTCCTTCCTGCTTTTCTCCTTCGGTTGTTTTCCTTCCCCACTGCTGCTCTTTGGTGCGGGTCTCCATCGGCCGTAGTGTTTTTCCAGGTTTTTCTTCCGGGTATTCGGAACGGGGAGAACAGCGCACAACCGAATTCGTGCCGTGTTGTCCCTGTACCTACGGTACGGTTTGAATGGCTTAAATGGGGTGATGAATAAAATACACTTCGAACACTTGGTTATGAATATATTACGGCTTGTAAGCCCGTTTTAAGTTACAATCGTTGTAAGCGAGTAAATCATTCTCAAAAAATTGTATGAATGTGTTGAATAAGCCATCAGCGCAGGGAAGGTTTATGAAAATTATGAATTGCACATCGTATTGTTTTCGGAGCTCCAATTTATTTGAACTTTATTGGGATATATAACATTTTACAAAGATTCTGTTGTCTTCAAATGAAATGAAGCTTGTACTCGATAAAAAAAACACTATCATATCTTACCCTTTGCAATTCAAACTTTCTTTTATTTAACCTTTCAAATTCCACATAAACCGTATCGCATCAGGTCGAATGGAAGTGATCGCAAAATAAACAAAATCGAGCAGCGCTCGTTATCTAACGTCAGGGCGACGCGTACACACAAAAAAATAGAGACATAAAGCAAAGACGATTAGTAGCAAAATAATCGTTTGCACACGCGAGGCCCAGCATATATTCGTTGCGAGGCTCTCCGGTGTGGCGTAGGCCGTTCCGTTTGCAATAGGTGTCCTCCCATTCCACTCCCTTCTCTCCATCCCACTGACATTATGTTACGGATGGGCAGGAAAAACAAAAGAAGAATACTGCTGGGGGCAGGTCGTCGCACAAGGTTGTCTAGTCACGTTCGTGTTTTGCCATACGGCAGCGAAGCGGGGCAGCCCCCATTGCGCCTGTTTGTTAGTCTTTTTTTTGTGTGTGTCTTCCACCGCCATTTCTCCCGCGGGTTTGGGTGGACGAAAACGAATTTCTCCCTCCCCGGCATACGCGCAGACACAGTAACCGTACGTTCCCGTAGGTCAAGTGCAAAATTCGGAATGGAAGGTATCGATTTTGGGCAGCAGAGTGGAAAGCGACTACCGTTTTTTTTCTTTTCTTTTAGGGGTTGATTTCTACTAACTGGCAGTAGTTGGAAGGATTGAAACGTGTAGAATTGAATTTTTCAGAAAGGTTACTCACATTTCTTCTACGGATGACGTGAGTTTTTTGTTCCACTCGTGACCTCCTCCCGCTTCAGTTACATCATCATCATCAAACATGTGCCACAAATGGCATCTTCAATTGATTGATCGATAAATTTTCCCTGAAGGGAGCAAAGGTCACGCCGGTGGAACATTCTCTTAACGTGAAGGAATTTCCTGTTTTTTTTTGAGGTTTTATTTTGTTCCGAGATTTTTGTGCATGCTACTAATCACTTAACAGGATTATTCGTAAAGCTTCAACTGACAGCTGTCAAATGTTGTTTGTTGTTGTTTGGATTATCCGTGTGGACTGTAAGCGAATTCAGTTCGAACCGGAATGGTGATGGTACGTGTGCTGAACCCTTCGTTGCAACTCAATTAGCGCACCCCGTACATTCCCCCACGATCGGATGGACAGAGGAGGAAGTACCTTTGCTATTTCGCAGAGCAAAAAAAGTCCTTGCCAACTTTTCTTCTGCAAACGCGCTTCCCGTAACGCACATTCGTTCGACCTCGAACCTCTCGGGTTCTTCAGATTGGTCTGATCTTTTCCAAGCTGTTCCTGACGCATTGACCACCGTTTGTGTGGGGCACGCGTGGAGCAGACACACATTCGCCGGGAATAGAAAACTGGGCCAATCAGTTTCCGCTTCAATTTTCCAACAATTTCCAACCGGGTCTGATATTTCGGTGTACCTTTTTGACCCCGAAAAGGAAAGTAAGCGATGCGGGCTGCTGCGCCCAGTGAGTCGCAAAACGAAGCCGGATTGGTTTGCGACTATCAAAGCAACCAGCGCACAGCAACCACAGTAGCCGTCGTTTTGGAATCTAAACGTTCCTAAACCTACCGTTCTGGAGCGAATGCAACCACGGCTGGCGTGTTTGGCGAGCGCAGTGATTGTGGTGTGGGAAAAGTGGCCGGTAAGAGAGGAATCCGGCCGGGACGAGGCAGCAGGCAGCAGTAAATGAAGATTAATGGTTTTCGCTTTTTAGCAGCGAAAAATTGCCGCACGTCGCGAAATGCGGTACCGGGTGGCCACCTTTGTTACTTGACGCTGACAAGAGCAGCCTCCCTCCGGGTGAAGGGAATTTATAACCCGCTTCCGGGAGTTTTGCGGCCCCGCACAAACTTTGCCATCAATTTGGACGTGCGAGCACACCGAGGGCAGGGGCAGGATTGCACGCTAATCTCTTGGCTGTCGGTACCGGGAATTCCGGTGCCGTGCTATCACAGGGCACGCGGGTCCTATAAAACTCGCTTTTCCCGGGTGAAGATGTATTGGGGGAAATTTAAAGTGAGAGTGTTTTAATGGCTTTAAAAAGGCATGTTTTCACTGCCCTACGGTGCAAACCGAGCGATGAGAAGAAAAAGGAAATACAGTCCAACTGTTGCACAACGCCATGTGTGAGAGTGTTAAGTTTTTCTCACCCTTTTACCATGATAAGATTGATGTATTTGTTTGACTGTTTTTTTAAAACATATTTGCACTTCCCCGTACCCGGAAAGCGATGTTCCCCGGCGATGGCCTTCTTCACCCTACCCTTCCTCACCTTTCTCATCTTTCGCGATGGCACGCTTGCGAAAAAAAAAAGAAAGTGATACGAAAGTATAGGAGCTGGTCGTCGCAGCAGCAAAAAGACAACGAATTACGTGCGGCAAACTTTTCCTCCATCGGGGCAGGAGGGGGAAAAAAAATCACCAAAAGGAGCAAGAAAAAGGGCACACGAAGCTCGCTCGCTCGCTCGTCATCTTCCGCGTGAAACGTGAACGGACGACACGCCGGAACCGGATTGAAAAGCAGTAAAGGCGAAGCTGGGCGGCGTGCGTCTCCGACAAACCGGCCCGGGAACCGCGATGATGATAATAAAGCGTGCTGCGCTTCATTTTGCACGGCACTTGAAACTGCCTCCCGCCCCTGTAAGGGAAAAGAGAGGGAACGGTTGGGTTGGGGTGCGCACGGGAAGAGGATTTCTTCGCGGGTTCGCCTGTGA
Organism: Anopheles farauti; assembly: GCA_000473445.2. Lineage (NCBI taxonomy): Eukaryota > Metazoa > Arthropoda > Insecta > Diptera > Culicidae > Anopheles > Anopheles farauti. Next base: position 52,918 of record KI915044.1, read on the forward strand.
TAAGATTATGGCGTGTGATGTGAGAAGTTTTCGAGCACCGCCGTGAGCCAGCAACTACGAGTGTGTGTATATGCGAAGGCATTTGTTTACATTTCGTACACTGCGTTCGTTATCATGTGAGAGTGTGAGCACGGAGGGTACTTGTCGATGGAAGCTCAGCGAAACGGGCGAGGAAGGGTGGGGAGGTCACAAGTGAGCTTAGTGATAAGACGGTAGTTGATTCGTTTTCGGTTGAAATTATACAGCCCCCGGTGTTGGGAAGTGTAAAAACCATGACGCGCGTCGTCAAAGATCGTAATTCGTAAGGCAACGATCTCCAAAGAATAGCTCAAGATAAGCAAGGATATTGCGGGGTTTTTTTTATTCTTGGTGTGAACGTCTTGCGCTAGTGTCATGGTCATTGATGTCGTCATATTGTCTGGTGTCGTTTTCGTGACATGCGGAACCTATACGGTTAGATCACTCGCTAGAAGTTTAGGTGTGCTTTTTCCATCCAGAAGGATCAAAAGAGGTGTGCTAAAATCGAAGGAAGTACAGAACATTTCTGCTTCAATAATAATCCACAATGTTTTTTTTTCTATTATACCGACAAGATTGTTGATTACGTCTCTTCTTGCAATCTTCTTACGATTCCCAAAAAAAAGAACCCATACGCGGACCACACCCTTAGAAAACAAACCGCCGGTCTTGGCTGTCAAGGCCAAATTGACGTAGCGTACTCAAACACGCTTCAAGCGATAGTGACGTTCGAGGGAAGCGAGTGCGTGGTGTTGCTGTGTGTGAACTAACCCGTGTGTTAATTGACAGCGACACCACCATACGTCTGATAAAACCGTAGGACCGTTTGGTGTCTTCGCATTGCTAATACGAAAATGGCTGTGCTGTGAACAAGAAATACCATTGTGCCGGAGCCAGTTCCTGGTGGTGTATTTCCGAATGACGTGTTCTAGCGATTCGTGCAACTAAAGCAATAACGACGGCTGGTTATTACATTTCTATTATCAGATTGAATTAATTAGATGAAAAAAAAATCATAGAAGATGTTTAATCTTGTGTGATTCGATCCGATTGGTTGTAAACGCATCGCCACGCTTACTAGATCACATCTTCTACTAGCATCTCACGGCGGGCGTTTTTTGACAGCTGTTTGTTTTGATTTGACGCACGATGTTATTGTTTACGCATTTACTCATAAATTGCGTGTTTTTTCTCCCTTCTGCAACCCAGGTATAAGTGTACAGATTTGTTTGTGCGCAAATTGGGAAGCAACACTCCCAATCATTCGTTGATATGAATTAAACACACCACACACACACATGGCGTACGCAGAATCTTTTACAACTAGTGAAGACTGTCCTCCGTCCCGTCCCGTCCCGTCCGGGGCGTTCGGTTGTGTAATGCTGTGTGGTGAAGCTGTGCAAACAAAATGACGCCACACGACGGCGCAAAGTGTACTCAAAAATAGCTCCAAATACGCGGGTTGCAGCGTCGCGCGCGCGAGATTAGCTTCTCACCCACGGGGGCTGGTGGTGGGCGGGGAAGAGCAAACGTCGCGTTACACCGAGGGCGGATGCGGTTGGTTGAACTTCAAGAAATTAAGTAATCAAACGGACCCGGGCGCAACCCGGGGGGACCCGGGGGCCCCCCCCCCCCCCCCCCCGACGAATGCGATCGATCCGCGAGTCAGACAGACGGACGAGTTTCGTCGGTCTGGGTTTGGGGTTTTTTTTTTGATTATTTTTGCTTCCTTCGAATTCACCGTCGTCGACGTCGTCGTCATCGTCACATTCCTCTCGCGGGCGAAATGCGCCTTTTGCGCGTCTTGCGGCTGACTTGTGTGTGCCTTGCGGCTATGTTTATCACGGCCACTGCAAGCGCGATGGAATAGCGGCTTTGCAACATTTTCGCAAACCCCGAGCTGCGTTTTCGCAGCTGGGAGGCCATTAGCCCCTCCTTGCTGTGTCAGGAATCGCGCGGAAAACAAAGCAATGCCGAATAAAGTGCATGCGAATTTTGCGAATGCCAGATTTGTCAAGCCGCAGCAGGCCTGGGAGCACTTTGGGAGGGGTTTTTGGCGATACAGATGTGTCATTCGGTGCTGTTGTTGTTTCGGTGCTGTCTTCTCCCCTGTTGCTGTTGTTGCCCGCGGAAGCTGTTGAACTTTCGCGGCTCGTACGAACGCGAATTCCTCCAACCCAAGAACACACGGGGGCCGGTTCGGCGGTTCGCTCAAGGCAAAAGCAAAAAAAAAAAAACAAGCGGTGCAGTGGTGGACGGTCGACGACCTCCCGCTGCGGCGATGATCGTGACGGGATTTTTTGGCAAGTTCGCCGTCACACATGCTCACAAATGCTGCTTTTGGGGTGTGCGAAAATTTGCACCCGATTATAGTTTCGCATCAAACGGCGACGATCTAAATCGGAACGATAAGAAGGAATAAAATGCGCACGAGAAATGGGTACGTTAGGGAGTATAAAAATCATATTACAATATTTTCTCGTAAGCAAATCCGACTCGAAGGACCAGAAAAACCGAACCGAACAAACAATCCCAAGGACCGCGTTGATGCGGGGATATGGCTATTAATTTGTATTCCCTCACTTTTAACCCTTGTTTGGGGTGGCATTTATCAACACTCTTTCTCGCGCACACCCCTTCTGTCCTAACCTACCTTAAACGCATAATGCGTGAGGTTAAGGGTGGGATGATGGCGGCGATCAAAAGGCGCTCGATTCCATGGAAACCGGATAGCGGTGCGACCTTGAAAATAACAAACGGATTGAGACGCAATGTGGGACGAACGTTGTGCGAAATCACTCAAGCAACATTGGTTGCGGAATTTTGCGTTACGCTGTGAAGTCCGTGCGAAGACACTCAAGCATCGCGCAAAGGTCGAAAGGGGAAACGGTTTGGGGGTTTATTAAAATACCAAGACGCGCGCCTGTATTACTTAATGTATTTTTTTTCTTACGGGCGCGACGTGTTGCTTTTTAAATGAGGGATCCAGCAGGAGAGAGAGAGCCAGGGTGGTTGTCAGAGGATGGAGCCTTTAGAGCAATGCCAAACATGACACCGTACCACCATCACCACCGGGGAGGCTCCAATTAGCGTCATAAATCCTCGTTTCGCGTCGCATAGACGCCGACGGTGCCGTTGCTGCTTTCACCATTCCTGCCGGATATTTAAGCTGCAAATGAAGCCAGAACCGTGTGCATTGTGGAGTGTTGCCCCCGGGCTGGGATGGGACGATCAAGGAGCTTTATTCGTTTATCCTTGCGCTCTGCTGCACGTTGTTTATGTTTGTCTTTCTGTCTGTCTGTCTGTCTGCGTCCCTTGTCTGTGCCTGAGCTGGAATGGAATAAAGTGACAGCCCGTGTCGCTTGTTCGGCTTGTGGCGAACAAAGCTCGCGCTTATCAGGGTAAAATGGGTGCCGCAAACGGATGCATGGGGAGGAGAGGTCAAGGTCGTCCAAAAGTTGATTCCGCACTGAAACGTGGAGCGAACACTCCCGAGTTTGGGTATGGGCGGTAGTGTTGCTTTTGGTAAGGCAATATCTTCGCAGACACGTCCATTCTTCGACGGTGTCTCGGTGTCTAGCCGTTGGAGGTGAAGCAGCACGCTGATGAGCTTTGGGAAGCTTTGCTGCGCGCTGGCGCTAATACCATCAGCATCGCCCGTGGATGGGTGAGTTTTATGTCTTCTGGGTTGCAGCGGAGAAAACGGTTGGAACAAAGCGATCCTGACGAAGTCGCGATTCCTGATGACTTTGCGTTTGCGCTCGTTTGTGTTCGTTCAAGCTAAGATGGTGTTTTCCTTCAATTTTGTTTTGCAACCAACTGAACTGCTTGCAAGTACAAACTTTTGTTTGAATTGTTTTTTTTTATGTCTCTTCTAGAATCTTCCCTCGGTTGACACGAAGCATAGGCTTACGTTAAACATAACCAAACTTTGTCCGTCTTCAAGCAATCGTGCTCCACAAGCTTCAAGCAGCAAGAGCGACGCTAGATTTCTTTATCTTCTCCACAACAATCTCGTTCGTTGTTGAGCGGCCGGGCGATGCTGCTGTTCCTTATCGCGTGTCTGCGATTCGTTATTTTGAATCTCCTTGCCCCTTTCACCTCTGCCCCCCCCCCCCCCCCCCCCCCCCCCCCCCCCCCCTCTTACATTCGGCAGCATAAGTGGTTGGGTTCGGTTGTTTTTTTTTATTGAAGGCCCTGAAATTAGCAAAACTTTGACTTTCCATTTCAAAAACCACCGCCGTGCGGCGAAACAATTCAAATCGATTCGTGGGGTGGAGGTGACGGTGGCGAAAGAGCGCGAGGGCGAGTGCGGTTCCGGGGGGGAAGGTGCACAACGTTATCAGCTGGTTCTGGCTTCAGGCCGGCGGCTTCAGCTGACTGACCTACTTTTTCGCGTGCCCGCGAGAGACAACTGCATCGATTTTTTGGGGAACGCGTCGTCCCATTTTGGTCGTTTCCAAGCGGTGCGTTCGCCATACACGAGAATTGAAGTATTATTTGCAGTTTAAAAGGTGATTTAAATTGCTTAACTATCCGGTGTTACAAGATAATCACAAATCATGACAAGGTGGAAGAGATGTGTGAGGCACGGAAATGATTTCCAATGCAATCTCAACACCCACCCAAGTGTGTGTTCGGTCGTCCAGTTCATCAACCACAGCTCTACGGCGTTTTTGTTCGTTGTTTTTTTTCTGAACGTACCCCTCACTTCGAGACACTTGAGTTGTTAGGTTAGAAATAATGAGAACCGTTTTGGTTGCAAGTAGAAATTGATTGTGGTTGCGTGGGAGTTACTCGGCTCCCTTTTCCGGTTGACGATGCCGAATTGGGTGGTTTTTTTTATGATATGCTTATTTAGGAGAAACTTTGAAATAATTTGATTGAAACATTTCTTCGAGACATTGGAAACATCTTAACGCACATATAATGCTCATAAAGAAATGCTACCTCCCATCTTTTTATCACTCTTCTATCTCCACTTAAGTAAAGCTCGAAAAAGAATACTTTCTTTCTTTTCTTTTGCTGTTTTACATTATTACCAGTTGATGTACAAATATTTGTCTTAGAGCTTGTGGGCCGTCGAAAACGCTAAATGAGGTCATGGCGAATCTCGTGGGCTTAGGATTTTGGTTGCCGTACTCCTTACGCGAGGGTGTAATATGCCCGGGTTTTGCGCGAAGAAGAAAGCCCACGCGCGCTTCTACAAGTAACACTCGTCGGGCTGACGGGTATGATCTATGTTGCCGGGCCGTTGGTCGTTGTTGGGACGGGCTGGGACATCATTATGTTGCTGGGTGGCATTACCATACCAAACGCACACACATTCAACGTTTCTAGGGAAGCGTAGAGAAGTTTCATGCGACAGAAAGGAAGACAAAAGGAAGGAGGATCTTCCGTAAGAAACACGTCTTCCGACTCTGTGCGGGCTCCTCCGGTAGCATGTTTATTTGGTACGGGAAGCTAGGAGCGAATGATGAGAAGCACGAAAAAAGGGCCAAAGCCGGGGCCGTGTAATTGTGCACCAAATGCGAAACCAGCACCACCACCACCAGCATCCGTCGACGTCGCCGTTGTCTTAGTCTTCATTGGAACATCTGTTCGTTTGATGAACGCTGGGAGAGAATCTCTGGGCCGCGTTGGTTTACTGTACCGGCTGTATTTTTATCCAACGCCTCCGTTTACCACTCCGTCTATGCTTCTCTCCAGTTGTCTACGGAAGAGCAACTCCAATCGCAAATGAACCGAGACCCGACTGTACATTGTCTTCGCACGTTGTTGTACTCATATAATTCCCCGATCACCGCACTCTCCTGAAAGATGTGTACGACCGATGGGACGGGACGAATCAATTAGCATTTTGGTGATGATCGTTTTGAAGCGAGTCGCAAAAGCAGGCCATGACCACGTGTTGAGTTGCTGCGAGAGTGAAGTACTGTCACGAAGTATGGCTTGTTGCCGCCAGATGGCACCACTTACCACGGAATCATTTGGGCAATGAGAAGAAACATACTTTTGTACAGAGGCGTGAAATGTTCTTCAAAAAACTACCCGACAGCTCGGAAGTGACACCGGCAGCGTGTTTTGCAATGAAAGTAGTAGCCGATGAAGTTTATTTTGGGGTGGGTATTTCAGCATTACTGCCGTTATTAGTAGCGTGCGTAGTAGAAAGGAGGGAGGCTTCAGTCAAGTGTGTCGAACTCCAAATGGTGGATCGAGCTAATAAGTTAACAATAGTATTAAAAATTGATTTGCTTTTAATGTTCATCTTTCCGCGCACGTTCTAATGAAACGTTCCGGTGCTTCCTTTGGCCCCCTTTTTAAAATTGGGTAAACATCAGTCACACCCACCCCACCCCCGTTTGACAACTTTGTCCCAACGAAATGGAACGCACGCCGGGTGGGAAACGTACCGACTCGCGTCACGAAGCGGCAACTTCGGCCCAAGAAAGTCGAAGAAAAACGTGCGGTTTCTGTTTTATTTTTTTTTTTGCCTCTGCCCCGTCCGTCTTCGCCGTCCTTCGCGGGGTTTCTCGCCAGCGAGGAGGCGCTTAGGCTGGAGAACTGGTAGAAACCGTGTAACGCTTCCACGGGTGCGGCGACGAGGGGCAAAAAAGTACCGTTTCGTTACATTTTTTCGTTCCCGGTGCTGCCGCCTGATGTTGTTGTGTTCGCCCGGGTTGTACGAAACCCCGGGGTCTGCGTTTGCCGCGTAGGTTCATGGGAACCATCCGGCTTTCGGGCGGGCGAGGCGGCGGCGGCGGCAACGGCGGCGGGTACGTGCTCGCAGGGAAGGAAAGAAATGAAATAAATATAATGAAACGGAACCCAACCGCAATGGAAGAGGCAGCTTTTTTAATGAGATGATGCGAGGGTAGGTTCGGTGTTGCGGTGCGGGGCCGAGCCGAGGGGCAACGCATCGTTCGCAACAGGTGACTGCTAGTTTGGAAGAGGCTGGGAATCTTGTGTCTGGTGCCGGGGAGGGGAAAACTTTTCAACGGTGGAAAACCGCAGCCGTGGCAGCCGTAACGTGGGGAGAGTTTGAGTTATAGCTGCAGGGAAAACTCTCCTCATAGTGTCTGGAGCAGTCATATGTGTGCGTGAGTGTTACTGTTCTTTGAAAGCGGCTAAGCACATTTGTTTCGATTTCTTTATAGGGATAACAGATATGCAAAGGGGGGAAGCAAACGAAGTAGGATGTTTTTAAAGAAAATAAAGTAATTCAAGTTTTTACATTCCTTAAAAAAAATCCTTTTCGACACTTGACACTGAACTTTTGCATTTCAGTTCTTTAATTCGGTATTATAACACTTCCATCCCGACAGGATATCGTCAAAACTAAACCGCTTTCATGTGCGGCATGTGTTTTGAAATATTTTACAATAACATTCCCGTTCCCTTTGGCAAAACAAACGACAATTGTTTTCGCTGTGCACTGTACGGCGTTAAGTGTTGCTCGTTTTGACAGCTGTCAAAACATTGAGTGCAGTACGGCATTTCAATCCTATTTGAAAATCCCCTACTGCTATGTGTTTATTGTTCTCCGCGGGGGGCCTTTCTCTGGGCGGCTTGCATCGTATTATTCCAGGATGAAGGCCAAACTGAACATTCCAGGCAGAATGCCAAAGTCAAGCTACGTAAATAACGTACCGAACTAATGAAACTAATTGTGCCCCGGTTTACTTTTTCGGTGAATACAGTTCTGTTTATTTTGATAATAATTTTTATATAGTTATGATGCAACAAAACATACAGAATTTATTGAAAAAGCTTCTCACTACTAATGGAACTTCTTAAGTAGCATCAAAAACTGTCTTTTGAAGCTCAAGTGAACGCCAGTATTGATGACTATGAGCCATCAATATGTGTGTTTGAGCCGAACGATGAGCGATTGATTGATGGCAAAGAGTGTCAAGTGTCATTAAATTCATCACAATGAAACAATACTTCAGCCGGGCCCCGGTCCTACCTCCCGCGTCGGGCGGCAGAGATGCATCTTGAATGAACGTGTGCCGGGTTTATTCGCGTTACTCATTGCCTCCCGCGTTTAAAGCGACACAACCGTCACGTAGGGAGCACCAGGCATAAGCGAGTAAACAAATCCGCAATCGATCGCTGCTGCGTCTGCCGTCCGGAGCGGAGAAAAAATGCACTCCCACCTTGCCTGCCGCTCGGTTACTCCCCTGCTAGTTGAGGGGAGGGGGTAGAGAGGGGGAGCCACTGATATCGGTTCCGTCATTTGCAATGCAAATTGTCGGTGCGGGGCGCATAACAGTCACCGCGACCACCACCACCACCACCACCACCAGAGCCGGTTGCAGTGGTCGACGTTGGTTGGTCTGGCCCTGCGCGTGGTTGCGCGCGTTCGTGCCCTCGTAACTCGCGGCGATGTGTGTGTATGTGTGTGTGGTAGTCATAAAAATAATCATACCTTCCTTCGGCCGCCAAACCAACCTAGTCGGTTCCTCCTGCCAACTCCGTGTGCCCTCCTCCGTGTTTGCGTTGTTGCAGATTGCGCGGGCTGGCTAGTTCTGCTTCTGCTGGCGGTGTGTGCGAATATCGACGGAGGTGGTAGAGCAGGAGAAGGGAAAGGTGTCGGCGTGCAACGACAAGATGATGGTGGCGGGGAGGGAGAGGTGGTGGTAATTTTTTTATGGTCCGATTGGCGTGCGCCGGCTGTTTGGCCTTCGCCATTTGGCAGCGCCACCAGATGCAGTGGCACCGCATACATCTCCCCATGCTTGCGTGTGTGTGTGTGTGTTTGAGTGTTTTTTTTTCTGTGTAGTTGGTTGCAACCTTTACCTTTCTGCCCGTTCCGTGCAGCGAGTCCAAGGATCTCTTGCCGGGAATGACTTGCTTTGACAGACTCGTACATTTTTATTCAATTAATGTGTAATTTTATTTCACCTGATAATTTGGGGGCAGAGAGAACATATTGCTGAACTTAAAAAAACTTCAAAAAATCATACATGGTTTCATTTTTGTATTGAAAATTAAAAATGAAATGCATTTCTGAATACGGGTCTTTACAATTATTATTAGTTAATATTTTATTTATAATAAGAAAATCAGTCTTATTTTTTTTTCAAGAATATTAACGTAAAGATTTATGCGAAAAAGTGTACCGTAATAGGCAAACACAAACGTTGTGTTAATGTGTATCACTTCGAACGCTTAATCAAGCGATGGTTGCAATGACGCATTTGGTAAAAGCCCGTTCTTTTTACTACACCGACCTGGGTTCAAATCTAGATTGAATTTTCTCTAACCATTCATTAGGGGTTTTATCTTGTGTGTATGTGTGTGTGTTTCATAAATACCGTACTTAAAATGCAGCAAACCGAGAGAGATCCGTAATAAGCAATATTTAATGTTCTCTCAAGGAGAGTTCGTCCAGATGAAGAAAAGGAGGGTGATGATGGTGGTAGTAGTGGGTTTCCTATTTTATTTATGGTCAGACAAAATAAAAATCCACATCAAACTCTCAAGGTCGTTGACCTAAATATGCTTTTGTCGTCCGTTTGGTCGAGCGCGCCTTTCTCTGCCTAAGTGTGTGTGTGTGTGTGTGTGTGGACCAGTGTCTTGTTTCGTTGTTTATACGTGCACCACACGCCAATTTGTTGATGCGCTCAATTTGCAGCTGTGGCGAGGAGGAAGAGAAAAGAATCTTTTCTTTTCTCTTTCTGTCGCTCGCCGCCGGCGACATGATGGGGCGGTGGGGGATTGGGGGGAGACATATCATAAACGCTTCACGGTCAGCGACGGAACGACGGTTCAGGGGTGGCAAACAGGGGAAGAAGCGGGTGGGGTTAAATATTATGAGCGTGTGTGTCTGTCTGTTTGCTGCTCCACGCGAAGGGACACTCTGTTGTCATCGTCGGCAACTTGGTGCCGCAATTTTGTGCCATATTTTATTGCGCCGCTGCAACTCCGGCTCCCCGAGCGGCCACGGGCATGCAATCTGTGTCGGCGTGGGGCTGTACGGAGGAGGGTACAATGATTTGAAGCCGTGGTGTCGCGCATTTGTCTCCGAAACGCAACAGTCACAGTGGAAGATACGATCGGTGAGAAAGTGTGTGAGAAAGTCTCGTAAGCCTCCCATTCCCCGCGCCCGGTGGTGGTGGTGTGCGGAAGCATAAAATTTACATTCCACTGTGTGGTGTTTTCCACCCCATCGTTTTGCTCCTCCTGCACCCGAACCAGAAGCGGCTGCTGAACGAAGCCGCCGCCGTGATCAGGTTTAGACACTTTCACCTCTTCCACAACGTCACGTTCATCATAAAAAAGGGGCTGGGGTTGATATTCAGGTAGAAAATGGTACGTTTTGGTTTGCGCGCGTGTGTGTGTTAAAGTGTTGCGGGAAAGGGAAGTTACATCCCTCCGACAAACCACTCACTCGAACCACGCGCACTTTGAGGTCAGTTTTCAAGAGGAATTCCCTCCGAGCGGGGAAGGGAAGACAAACATGAAATCAATGATTCGATTGCATTCGCCACCATCGATTGCATGGGGTGGCAAATTATAGCTTCATCCCCGTCCCGTAGAAGTTTTGCTCTGTTTCCATATCTCCGTAGGCACCGGCACCGATACCGCCACGGTGATAACCGCCCGATCGCATAACCTACTTATTGCCGCTCGAGCAGAAGCTATTTGGGTGTGTGGGTATTAATGTACATCGACCTCGAAATTTCATTAACACAATCGCATCGCGGGCTGCTGCGACCGAGTGAGTAACTTAATTGCGAGTGGCTCGATATTACGCGCCTGTGTGATGATGATCGGGCTGTTATCAGGCAACATACGCCCGATGTGGGCGACGGTGGACGGATGATTTGCATACCTAGGTGGTGGTGCATGGTTTTGATGGCAATCCATTTAAATTGAAGTGCGGGAGTGGTGTACAAGCCGAGGGCTTGGCTTCGAAGCCCCGTGTACGATGCTTTAAAAATTACTACATTGTTGGTTTCCTTCACTTGAGCGTGAAATAATTCGTGCACCATAACGCGTTGTAACGTTCCCACCACCCCATTTTTAACCGATCACTAATGGATGCACCTTTTTTTTTTTTGCTTTCTTTCGCTTTCCCCAGTATCTAACCAATGAATGATGGAGTCATCACAAACAGCCATCGTGCCGGTACCGGCAGCAACGATTGCTGGTACATCCGAATCAGCGACCGCCTCGACGGGATCCACCCCGACGACGGCCACAAACTCACCGGTGCTTCCCGAGGCGGCCACTCCCGCGGCCTTCACCCCGGTGGTGGCACTCACACACGAAAGTCCCAAGGATGCGGTGGACACGGGCGGCCAACACGAGCAGAAGGAACCAAAAATTGAACAAGTGAAACCGGGCGACATGGAACCGCCACCGACGCCACCGGTCGGTACACGGGAGGAGGCACCCGATCCGCCAGCAGCGACGGAGGAAGCGCCCGAAATTAGTACAACCTCCATCGAGCCGGACAAACCGGCGGAAGATAGTGCGGTGGGCACCGTGACGAAAGCCAGCGAACAAACGAAGGAGCAGCGGGAGCAGGAGCCGCTATCGGCGCACACGCCGGATCAACTTCCCAAACCATCCACCTCGACGTCACCGTCGGACGTCACGATGCCTGTGGAAGTGTCCGAATCCATCCCAACGTCTACGTCGTCGCCTGGCGCGGAGGAACGACCGTTGGTGGTGGATGAGCATCCATCGAGTAGAGGCTCCCCCGTACGGACACCTTCCCCGGTGGTGGAATCGTCTACCAGCTCGCCGGAAAAGCCCGGTACGGTTGATGCCGCCGAGGAGACACCTCCACCGGCACCGGATGACGGTGGACCATCATCGTACACAACGGCTACACCCGCGGTGGATAGTAGTAGCAGCGGGAGTAGTAAACCAGACGAGAGCAACGTTGAGAGCGTCCACGCGGCGGAGCCTAGCAGTAATTGCAGTGATAGTGTAAATAGTATTAACAATGACTGCAGCAGCAGCAGCAGCAGTAGTAACGAGAAAGAAACCGAATCTCAATCGGTTGCCGCGATGGGAAATGGCTCGACGAGCCAGGAAGCGAACACAACCACACACGAACCGTCGTGCGATCGTGATCCTCGATCGGCTTCGTCGGCCGCGAATGTTCCGACGCCGCCACCGGTAGTGGAAGACGCATCGAGTGCTGTGATAGAGAGGAAGGAAGGATCGCCAGAAGACAACGAGGACTCGCACCCGAACGGGGTTGTGATAGGACGGCCAGCAGCAGCAGCAGCAGCAGCAGCCGGTAATGATGATCGTGCGCAAAACTCGGACGAAAAGCGGAGTGAAAAGGAGGAGCCACGGGAAGAGAGCAGTCCCGGGGAGGAAGCATTGAAGCGGGAATCGAACAGTAACGAACCCTCCGGACATGGACTGGGCGAAGAAACGCCACAATCTGTCGCTGTCGGTACGAGAAGTGATGAGAGTACTCGCGCGGTGGAAGTGCTGGATAGCAAAGGGGAATCGTTGCCGTCTACAGCGACGGAACAGGAGCAAGGTTCGAAAGAATCCGAGAAGACCTCCACCAGCAGCAGTAGTAGTAGTAATAGTAGTAATAGTGCCTCGACGGAGGAACACAATACTCCAACTCAATCCCAGCAGGCGGTAGCTACTGCTAGCGAGTCACCGCGAGAAGCAGACCACATCGCTAACAGTGATAGTAGAGCAATTAGTAGCCATCCCGGTCGGGGTGATTATCAGCAGCCTCCGGTATCGGCCCGGAATCCACTTCAGTTCACGGAGGTGGCAAACGATGAGGTCGAGCTGAAGGTGGACGGTGGGCATCTGCTCGATCGGGTGATTAAACTATCGCTACTGAAGGGACTGCAGGACAGTGGGAAGCGGTTGGCAAAGAGTAGTCTTATCATTTCCGGTGCGGGTGCCACGGCCGGTGGTGAGGGTGCGAACGGGGAGGCAACGCTAGCGACGACGTCTTCACTGAGCAAGGCAAAGAGTGCCGCCGCGGGGCTGCGTTTGCTGGAGGAACATAAAACCACACCACCAGCGCTGGTGGCCAATGGTGGTGGTGGTGGTGGTGGAGCAGCTGCTGGCATTGCTGAAGTGGCCAGTAGTACGAAAGAGGTAGCGGAACCACATCAACACCAGCAGGGAGGTAGAATACGACATTCGAGTGATACCAACCGAAGTACCAGTCCCACCGGTGGTGAGCTGGAGGGTGGAGTTCGAAGCAGCAGTAGCAACAGCAGCAGCAGCAGCAGCAGCAGCAGCAACAGTTCGCTCGACTTCCGAGAGGAAGAAAAACCTCCCACGGCCGGGGTGACCGATGTTGCCCCTTCCGAATCGGAATCTAACCGAAGTGCTTTGGTGCGGGAAACCCCGCCGGTTGCGGCTGCACCGAGCAGCAACGAGCACCTACCGATGAAGGCACGCAAACCACAGTACTACGCCAGTATTCCGGACTTCAGCAAGCAGCAGTTCTCGACCGCAGCGACATCCACCGTGCCAACATCGACCACAGCGGCGTCAGCGAAAAGCCTAGCGCAGCTGCATATGAAAACGCCCGACTTTAGTCGGCTCGTGTCCGGCACGTCCAGCAGCAGCACCGGCACCAGCACCAGTCCGTCCAGCCAATCGTCTTCACCGTCTTCCACGACGACTTCCGCCGCGGCCGGTTCCTCAACGTGCCCGAGCGCCACGGCCATCGCCGCCACATCGCGGCTCACGACGAGCGAGTTGAAGATTTCGAATCCCGACTTTACGAAAGGATTTGCCGCACCGAGTAACTATCCACCGGCGCACGATCCACCGCAACAGCCGGCCCACGGTAACAGTGCACCATCGTACGTGTCGCAGGACACGTTCAGCAAGCTGATCAAGGAGCGAAACTATATCGCGGACTTGCAGCTAAAGAATCCGCCTCCTCCGACGGCGAGTCAGAATCATGCTTCCGACGGTCAGCCCGGGGCGGTAGGTTCACCGACGCGCGGTGTCGTTGTGGTGGACACAACGTCCGGGGCACAGTACGGGCCGTACCGTCGCTCAGTGGCGGTGGTTGAGAACGGTACCGGGGAACAGGAACCGAAAGCGCACGTGATACAGAAGAGTGCAGCACCGGTGCATCATCATCATCATGCGCCGAAGACGTGGAATCCGCCCGAGTTTAGCAGCAAACACTTTGCGCAAAGTCTTCATCAACCCGGTCCCAATCGGGCAGCGCTCGCGGGAGGCTCCAACGGGGCGGGACCTTCGTCCTCAACGTCACCCTCGTCCCGTGACCCATCGCCCGCACCTTCATCCTCGTCTTCACCACATCAACCCCCGTACGGTCCGCATTCCGGGGCTGGGTTGGTGAATTACACCGGGAAAGCTCCACACGCCGAGCGTATCATTGTGAACAACGTACGGACGTACTATCCCGAGGCGTCGGTTCCACCATCGGCAGCAGCAGCAACGGCACCGGCGGTGCCTCTAAACTCCTTGGCCTACTCTGCCCTGCCGAAGGTGAAGGATCCCGAATTCCGTTTCGATCACAACAGGGAACAGTTGCTGCTGCAGGAAGGGACGATCGTTACGGTAAAGCAACCGTATTCGAATGTTGGGCGTGGTCCGGTGCCGCCTCATACTGCTACTAGTCCGAGTGCTGCTACCACCACCACTACTACTGCCGCCGCTGCTACCATTATGGCAAGATCTCCCTCTCTTGAGCGGCGCGAAGCACAAATGCTGCAGAACTCGCAGGACATCCTTTACCGAGATTACAGGCAGCACAAGAAACCTTCGTCCTCGGGTGTGCCTGGCGGTGGTAGCACACGATCACCGTATGATCCATCCGGCTACTATCAGCCAGCTGGACACCACGCTAGACCACCGCCTCCATCGGGCGCTGGTAGCGGTGCCGGTTTGATGAATCCTCCACCACCAAACTGGCCGCCTGTGGGTCCTGCAGCTCAGCAACCTCCTCCACATCACACGCAGCGTACTCGCAGCAGTCCACAGGACAATGGTGCTAGCCCGGTTTCGTCACCGGCTCCCCCACCACCACCGTCAGCGGGACAGCACCATTATCACCATCAACAAGCCGCTTACCACGGCGGGCAGTACAAAAACGCTCCCAGTTCGAGCTCATCGCCGGCACCACAACCACCGGCGGGTTCCGGCAGCAAGTATCCTCCAGCTCAGCCACACTATCCGAGCGGAAGCGGCACTGTAGCGGGGTCGGGCTACTACAAGGGTCTCGACTACAATATGGAGCAAAAGTTTGCGGAAGTGTATCAGGCGCACGCGAAGGAGAAACAAGCGGCGGCCGAAGCCACCGCAAGACAGTCCCGTCAAACGCCGGCGGCAAATCCGGCCGGTTTGACGGCTTCAGCGGGCGGTGTTCCAGCCGCCACCAAGCCGCCCTCGTCGTATGGCGCCGGCTACGAACAGTACCATCATGCGTACTATCAACAATCGCAGGCAACACCTTCGCCAACATCAACTCCATCGCCGGTGCCGTCACCACACCACCGCAAGTACAGTGGTGGGCCTCCGTCGCGGGATCCTTCCCCACTGGGTGGACAAGGGCAACCGCAGCAACAACCACACAACCACCAACCGGCGTACCATATGCCCCCGGGAGCGGCACCACTTCCGGGGATGTACATGCACCCGGCGGGACCTCCAAAGACAGCGGAACAAGGAACTGCTGCCCCACAAGCGGCCGCATCGTACTATCAAAGTCAGCCAGCAGCATCGTCATCATCGTCCGCGTATTCCGGTGCCGCGGCTCCACCAACTCCAACCTACTCCAGCCGATTCCACCATCCAGCAGGAGCGGTCGTCAGTCCAAGTCATCCTCCACCGCAACAGTCTGTGATTAGCGCCAATACGTACGATCGATACGTCCATCCGTACGCTTCCAGCACGCAGCCCCAACATCATCACACGAAACCACCGCTTCCGTATCCGCCAGCCGCACCAGGACCACCAACGGCGGGGCGAATGCAAGGTCCCCCACTTCCGCTGCAATCCGCACCACCACCACCAACGGCTGCCCCGGCGGGACCAACGCCCGTAATACATCCACCCCTTCCGGGGAGTAAGAATATTCCCGTCCGCGTGATTGCCACAGCACCACCGGCAGCAACACCGGCAGCTGCTCCCGCTGCTAGTGTGCAGCCACAAGCGGGGACACCAGCACGGTCCGCGTCAGTGGCAGTACCACCGGCAGAGGGAAGCAGTGGTGGATCGGCGATAACAACGCCCGTCATCACGGGAACAGCGAAACGCGAATCGCCACTGGATCTTTCGGTGAAAACGGTCAAGACGAAGGCGGATTCGACGGGATGCGATGATTACGCGATGACTGCCAGCAACAGTAGCATCAGCAGTAGTAGCAGCAGCAGCAGCAGTAACAGTGGCGGAACTGGCCGTCCCAGGGAGCTTGTCCCGAAGGTGGACTTCAGTCCCAACTTCCAGAAACACATTCCTGGCAATGGGCATGCGCGATCTGGAGCACCGCCGGCAGCAGCGGCTGGTGGGAGACTCGCGGAAGCGTCACCAACACGCCACGTGTCCGTCATCAGTCCGGCAATACCGCCGGGGTATGATAAGAAAACGGATGCGTACATGTCCGCTAACTATCGGGCCGTGGGTGGACCGCTGGTATCTCCCGCATATCAATACTCACCCGGTCCGCCGGGACGGTCGGGGCCAGCGGCAGGCCCTCCGGGAGGTTATGAGGGTTCGCCAGCAGCAGCAGCAGCAGCAGCGGGAGCAGCACCACCTCCCTCGTCATCCGGCGGCTCATCAGCAAGTAGCAAAAGCGTGTACTATCCACCAACCGGAGTGGAACCGTACGGACGGCCCATGGGTAAGTCCGGCTCGGGAAGCATCGTAACGGGGCAAGCGGCTACGGGCGTACCGGTTGTAACGTCGAACGCACGCTCGGCTGGACACGCGCCGGCTGCTCCCCCGCCAACCCAACCATCGGTGCAACCACGACCGGAAGATAATCGGATCGCCGACCGTAAGTTCGTGGAGAACATGCTGAAGAAGAAAACATCGCCCTCCTCCGATGTGATGGCCGACCTGCAGGCTGGAAAGTTCCCAACGCGCATTCCCCAGGGTTTGGTACCGAAAAAGCGTGCGGCAGCAGCAGCAGCAGCGGCTGCGGCTGCCGAAGCGGCCATGTCGTCCAAGACGGCACCCTCAATCCCACCTGGTGCGGCTGGTCCACCGACAGTTCCTACACCGGCGAAGGTGGCTAAGTATGAGGAACCGACGGGGGGACCACAGGTGGCACCTTCCCATCGGGGACCTAGTCCACTGCAAGGACCATCGGTGGCGCCACCGTTCGATGCTCGCTATCCGAACCATTCGCATCTGGTGCCGCGGGAAGGAGCCTACCCGAATTACGGACCGACCGTGGTAAACCATGGTCCAGCTCATCAGTATGGATCTTCCAGCAAACGTCCAGCGGCACCGGAGATATCCAACGGTCCGGCGGTACATCCTTCGGTGATAACAACCAACTATCACCACCATCCACCGGCCGTATTGCAACAGCAGCAGCAGCAGCAGCAGTACGATGTTTCACGCTACTACCAACATCACACGCCCGGTCCAACGAAAGCACGCGACGAGCATGTCATTCCGGTTTACCATCAGCCACATTTGCGGGGCGGCAGTGCTGCACCGTACTCGCCGCACGCGTACGGATACGCGAAGGAAGAACCCAACGCTCATCCGCATCCGTATCCTCCTCCTCCTCCGCATTCGCATTCCGAACCGGCGGGAGCGTTTCGCTACGGTGAACCGCTGAAGGCGTCGGCTCCGGAGCATTTGTCGGTGCATCAGGCGCAAACTCACATCCACTACACGGGTGGAAACAGTCCGGCAAGCGTTCCGAAGATGGGCTATGGTGCGTCTCATCCCCAACCACAACATCCTCATCACCATTTTCAGCCCCAGCCCCAGCAGCAGCAGCCGCAGCAGCAGCAGCACCCACAGCAGCAGCAGCAGCATCATGTGGAAACACCGATGATCGCAGGTCACCAATATCCACCGAATGTTCATCCTGCCTACGGACCGGCCCACCATCACCGTGGGGCGGATCAGTCAGTGATTTCTAAGCTGCGAACTAGCCTAGAAATGAAGGAGTACGAGAAGCAACGCATCAATCAACTCCGCAAGCAACCTAGCGCGGATGAAGATCTCCGCCCGAAGCCGACGACCGTGTCGGTTTCACCGTCAGCGACAGCGACAGGTAGTGTCATGCCCTCGATACAGCAGGATACAGCTCCATCATCGTCGTCGTCGTCATCGTCACGCTTCCGAACGAAAGGGGAACTGAAGGGATACACGCCACTACCGACGCCGAGTGTCGTGCCAACGCACCCGAGACGACCTGCCGATGAGTCTCCCCCGCTATCGCTGAAGAAGGAACCACCCGCGGGTGACGAGAAGGGTGAAGAGAAACGTTCGATCGTTCCACCGGTTGATATGGACGGTGCGTCGCCGCTGGACATCTTGGACTGGGGTAGCGCTTGCAACGAGTTCGTGGAACAGTTGCAGACGGGCAAGAAGCGCGGTCGGCGGAAACGAGCCGTGGGTACGACTGGTTCCACCGGATTCTTTGACACCGTGCCAGTGGTCGACCGTACCGAAGGTTCGACGGACTTGTCGGCGATACCGAAGGATGTACTTAACTCCGCCCGATCACCGCACCGTCCGAAAGGTGGTGGTGGTGGTGGTGGTGGTGCGCGGGATGGGAGCGAGTGTTCGAGCGATGAAGACAAACCGCTGCTGCTGCTCCGTCAGCAGTCGCAACAGCAGCAGAAAGATCAGCAGGGGCACGTTGTGGCGCACGTGCAGCCCGAGAAGGTGGCGCGCAACTTCCGTGAGAAGCAACGCTACGAGCTGGAGCAGAAGCACGAAGCTAAGCTGGGCCGGTCGAGCAGTACGGACAGTGAGACGGCTCGTGCCGCTTCGGCCGCTGCCCAGCGTGCGAAGGCTCGCGTTCGGAAGCTGCGCCATCGGTCCAGTGTCGTACGGCCGCTGTCGCTCAAGTCGTCCGATGGTGATGGAGATTTCACCGCCGACGGAGCGGAAGACGACGCGGGTAAGGTGGGCAACTGTGCGAAGCGGAAGCGATCACCTACGTCCTCTTCGTCGTCCTCCTCCTCGGATGTGCCGGCACGCAGCGTGAAGAAACCCGAAAGCGAACAGCCCCGTAAGCGTGGACGTCCGAAGGGTACGGGAGCAGGGGCGAAGCGTGCCCAGCAGTCGGGCACAAACAGCCGCTGCCAGACCGGTGCGATTAAACAGGAACCGAACGAGAACAGTGATCTCAGCTCGGACGACGAGCCACGAGCCGTTCGTACACCGCACAAGAACGAACGGAATGGTTCCTCCGCCCTGACCGGCGCCGACACAACGCGAAAGCGTGAAGGAGGAGGTGGAGGAGCAGGAGGAGCTGGTGGTTCTTCTGGTGGCGGTGGTGGTACCGGCGGCGGCGGCGGTGGTGGTAAAGCTCAGCAGGGTAAGGTGGGCGACGGTGAGCCAACGTGCAACGGTGGTGGGCAGAAGGAGAAGAATCCATCTTCGTCGGCAAGGAAAAAACTTCGCACACACTCACGCTCGAAGGCCGAAACATCGGGCGGTTCGGAGTCATCCTCGTCCAGCTCCTCGTCGTCGGAATCGTCGGAAGAGGAGGAAGAGGAGGAAGCGGAAGAGACAATGACACGGTCGCGCAGCAAACGGGAGGCTGAACGCCGTCGCTCCAACAGTAAGGTACTGCGAAATGACAAAATTGTCGAGAACTGCCCAACGCAGAACCACCGGCAAACAGCACGTTCCCGGGCTGACAGTGAACGAACGCCCACGAAGAAGCCCACCAAAGCTCGCAAGCTCTCCGTTGGCCTGGAACCAACACCGAAGCGTTCGAAATCACGCACGATCGAGTCGGATTCGGATGCACCGTCGAAGTCCGGCGGCCCACGCAAACGTACACGGTTGGCGTCAAAAAACGCACCAATCTCGTCGTCGGTCGAATCGGGTGATAGTGGCAGTTCGAGCGACGACGATGGACAGCAGGTCGACCTGTCGGAGCGTTTGCGGTCGCGTAAACTCGCCAAGAAGCCCTCCGTTGAGGAGTCGGGAAAGAAGCAGCAAAGCGGTGGTGGCTCGAAAACTGCATCACGCCGGGCAAGCACCGCATCGACGAGAGGAGGTGATTCATCTTCGAAGAAAAAGGGTGCCGGTGGTTCGAGTGCCACCTCGAGTGCCGCACTGGCTGGGGTGAAGAAATCGCTGAAGGAGCTCAACCAGACGCCAACAGCTGCGGCCGGTGGTCCGCCGGATCACTTCTATCCCGGCTGGGAGAAGGAGGTGTACGAGTACAAGCGATCGCTCAAAGTACCGCCCGAGCTGATTACGATCGACGGTGGATTGTACATGCATCGGATCTCGACATCACTTCCGGATCTGGACTCACCGCATCACAGCGACGGTTCGGAGACGTTCTCGGAGATTGTGAAGAAGCTCAACCAGCGTACCAGCGCTGTCGGTTCGGTGCCTCCACCGAAACGCTTCAAGACAAAGGCAGCTGCCAAGCAGCAGCAGCAGCAGCAGCAGCAACTGGCGCAACAGCAGATCACTCCCGGAACATCTACGGCGGTAAAGGTGAACGAGGAGGACCAAATCAGCAAGGATCGCAAGAAGATTGACGATAATGAAAAATTCAGCTCAATCATCGAGCTGCTGCATCGTCGCTGCATAGCAACGCAAGGAGCGAAGCCTACTGCGACTGGCACCGCAAACAGAGGTAGAACATCCAAAGCAGGCACTTCGAAGGGAGGCAGTAACGCGGCGAGTGCCACTGCCACCAGCGAGTGCACTAAACCGAAGCAAGAGTACGAACTTCTGCCCACGCCGGGTGCCGAATCCGAGTCACTGTTTAGCAAAAACAGCAAGAAAAAGAAATCGCTCTTCGATACGGCCATCTTCAAGTCCCGCACGCGCACGGAACAGAAAGCGATGCAGAGCAAAGAGATGATCCGGGAAGTGTTCGGTGGGGACGGTGAGCGACCGCAGTCGGCACCACCGCTCAGCTGTGGCCCGGACCAAGCGCCACTGTTCGAGGAGGGTCTTCAGCACGTGACGTACGACGAGAAGTACAACGAGATTATGCGAAATGTCGATCGAATTGTTGGCGAACTGGATGGTGGTGGGGTTAGTGGAAGTGGTGGTGGTGGTGGTGGTGGTGGTGCGACTCCTGTTGCTATAACCACGGTCAAGCAAGAACCACCAGATGAGGAAGAAGATGACGAGGAAGGGGAAGACGAGGAAGAAGATGACGATACTCAGGACGGTAGCGTTCGGATGAAGGACTCCGAGCGCGATACACCGTCTATTGCTTCCGAGCGTGGTGAGCGGGAATTTCCTAGTACGCCTCTATCCTTCAACGGTGGTGCTGCGATCGTGGGCACGAACAATTCCCAGGTCCAGCCTTGCAGCACAGGCAGCAGTTCGACGGCCGTGCCACTGGCAGTACCGACTGTCCACAAAAAGCGTGGCCGCGGTCATCGTACCTCTCGGCGCAAAGGCAGCTCGGGGTTTGACTACATCCGGAAGAAGAAAAAGCCGTCCCAGCAGCACCACCATGCTAATCACCAACATCAGCACGGTGCGGGTGGTGGTGTGAACGGTGTGAATGGTTCGATCGGGGTGAGAAAGGTGACCGCGTTCGAAAACATGGAGGGAAAGGATGAGACGCACATCAGCAAGGAAATCCGAAGCTGGGTGCTGAACAAGGGCGTTGGGGAGAGCGTCATGCATAAAGCGGCTCGTTTGGGATACACGGTAGGTTGGATCGGGCGTGGAGAGATGGGAGAGTTTTGCTAAATCGTTGTTATATCTTGCAGGATGTGATCGTGTACTGCTTGGAGCGGTTGGACATGGATCCCGACTTGAAGGACAACGCTGGCTACACCCCGCTCCATGAGGCGTGTGCCAAGGGACACCTGGACATCGCTAACTATCTGCTGCAGTACGGTGCGAGTCATTCGGAGCCAGCCCCGTCAGGTATGCGTCCACTGCACGAGGCGGTCGAGAACTCGTTCGTGGAGATCGTTCGACTGCTGCTGGCGTTCGGGGCCGATCCGATGCTGGCGACGTACGCCGGCATGACTCCGATGCAACTGGCCGAAAGCGACGATATGACGCTTTTTCTCGAACACCACCTAAGCGATGTGCAAAGCATGGGACCCAATAAGACTGGGTGGAAATTCGATGGCCCTTGGAAGATTCATGGTGAGTTTACGATGTTTTTTTTTTTCTTACTCCACCTCACACTAACGTCATGTTTCTCGCCCAGATCCGGAAGAAAGTGGATGCAACGTATTTTCGGACATTCCGGGGTTTTCTGGAGAGGACAATGGTGATCTTTCGCTACTCAACACCAGCGGCACGAGCAGCGGTACGATATCGTCATCGTCCACCGCCTCCAGCAACAACAAGCGCTGCGATTCCAACTCCAACATAATGAACTACGAAGTGGGTGTGGGTGGCAGCACCATCACCACGCCACCGGTTGCTCCGACATCTACTGACCCGACTCGGACCAAACGCAACGGGTTTACCACCGAAAGCCTTCCGGTGGCGGGATTGAGAAATGGTAAAATAAAGCGAGAACAACCGGCGACGAAACCGAACGAAGAACGTCTCCCCAATGGAAAGCAGAACGTCGAACAACACGATCTGGAGCTGCACGACGACGACGCTGGCAGCGGTGATGATGGTGAGGATGGTGAAATGGTATTCGAATACGAAGAGGCGGATCGTCCATTGCCACCGCTTTACGTGCTGAAGGAGGAATACAACGAGCGCTGGATGTTGATGAGCGATTTGTGCAGCTTCCTCAAATTCAAATCGAAGGAGGCGGTACTCCGACAGGTAGGTGTGGATGGTGAACACACGTTTAGAGGGCGGGTTTGACTGATCGAAAATCTGTTATCTTCCAGATTTGTCCCAACAACTCAACCAACAACCAGCGCGAACTGATACGGGAGATGAAGATCGAGGAGTTTCTGGCCCGCGCCAACTGTTTGCAGCTGCTGTGTGCCGGCGAGAAACTCAACATTCACGCGTCGAAGGTGGTGCTGGTGAAGTACAACGACAGTGTGAAGAGTTTGCTGCAGGTGCAGAGCGTCATGACGCGCATCTAGAGACCGGCGCTTGGGAACGAAAACGAAAGTAGTAGTACGACTGACGGGAGAGATTCTGTTTGTAATCGGGAAAGACTGAACGCTGTAAAGCTATTTCGAACAAACCATGCATCATGTCTAAGAGAATCTGCGAGGCGCGAAGTCCCGATAGTGCGAGGATGGACATCAAATCAAATCGCCTCCTGCACCCCTTCATCCGGAGGGCACAAGAGAGTTAAGTAGTTTAAGTATTTTAAAATCTTTTTAAGTTTGTGGTGCCTCCGCTGTGTGAATATAGGCAATGTATTTAGCTAATGAGGAAAGGGAGGAGCATACGTATAAGTGTATGTCTGTGTGTGTGTGTGTGTCTTAAACAACTCCTACTGTATGTATCTAGAAAATGGCAACACTAATCGAGTAAGTTGATGATATAACGCGTAGCAACAATTTAAGTTAGTAAGTAATTTTGAAGTAACGTCCGCGGTATGTTTTTAACTGACATGTGCGCGCGACCGGCAGGTAGTTAGTTGCGATATATTTATTCAAGTCGTCCCCGCCCTTTGTCCGTTTGTATTGATCGTTATTCTCCTCGTCCATGCTATTTTCTTCTTTATTTTTGTTATAGCGTTTTGTTACGACGGCGTGGGAAGCGGTAGGGTTTAGCAAAATCACGAGCGTACTAATTGTTCCGACCGTGTTTCGAGTTGTAAGTTTAAGTTTTGTTCCGTTTATGTTTATCTTTGTTTGTAGTATAATTGTGCAGTAGCCTTAATTTGCCTTAGAAAGATTTGTTTGTTTTGTATGTACGTGTATGTGATGTCGGTGTGTGCGTGTGTTGCTTCACGTTTTACAATATGTATCTGTGTACAGGCGGTACGATATGAACATTTTAAACGCTTTCGTTGGAATAGGATGTAGGTAATGGGAAGGAAAGGATTGGCGTGACACGGTGCTTCATGTAAAAGCAAGTAAATTTCCTTCATATTTCCTGAATACTCTGTCACAAATACTTAACAAAAAAAAACCTTTGCTTACTACGACTATCTGGATGCACTCGCACACCAGGCCTCGAGAAGATTGCTCAAAGATGTAACATCGACAGCATGCTTCTAATTATTGAGTAAAAACCGAGCTGAAGGAGACAAGAAGATACTCGAATATGTTGCGTTGTGTTGTTGTGAGTGAGAACTCATTGAACTGATTGTCTCCCGTTTTTATGATCGAATCGTAAACGAAGCCTAAACCGATGCGTGCGTGCAGTGGAGGGAAAAGGAACGTAAACGTACGAAGATTCGGTACTGAGAAGGTGCCTAAACTAGCAGAAAGCAGGAAAGGGGGTTGTAGGTTTGCTGAAGACGAACGAAACAAGGCTAATGATAAGGAAAATGACAATTTGAAGGTTTCACCCGCAGCACGGGCCGGGTGGCGGGTAGGTTTGTTGAGTTATAGAATTATCGAAGTGCAATCACAGATTTGCAAGTTTTAAAGCAAACGATATCCCACACATACGCTCCCGAATGCACATACACAAACACACCAATGCTCACTGGAAAAGTAGGCTAGC
The DNA here is from genome assembly GCA_000473445.2 of Anopheles farauti. NCBI lineage: Eukaryota > Metazoa > Arthropoda > Insecta > Diptera > Culicidae > Anopheles > Anopheles farauti. The sequence goes on from KI915044.1 coordinate 77,665, forward strand.
AAAAGTAGGTGCAGTTGTAGTGTGTGCAGTGGAGTGTTTCGCGGACGAGCAGATGATTGTGAAAAAAAAACATAAATGTGCAACGTAATGTTTTATATAAAAAGGGAATGTTTCTTGACATATATACAATTGTGAGGACGACGGCTTGCTTCCCCGGGTCGGGATCGGATATGGTTAGACAATTTATGTAGGAATCCGAATGGTTAAGCAACAGCAACACATGTGATGATTTTCGAAACGATGAAAAAGAAAAGTAAAACTAAAGAGAGAGAGAGAGGAACACTTTATTGAACGCGACGTGAGAGCGAGAGGAAATGGAAGGATTTAGATAGTTGCAAACGGCAAGGAGATGGTTATGGATTATAGAAAGAGAACAATATTATACAATTATTATATGTAATTATCGTACTATCAGCATCTGGTCCGAATAGACCAACTGATACATTCGATTCCCGAGGGTTGTCGTACTGTGGAGCGAGAAATCTGGGTGGTGAAGCTTTCAATCGCACGTATCACAACGGATTAAAGAATTGTATTCGAACAATTGCTTCGTGAACAGCGTTTTTTTACGTTACGAAATGATGACAACGAATTCGAGGAACGGTGCAAAAGCATTTTCTTGATTTGTATGTAACGGCTTAAAATTATACATCTTTTTATTTAACTTTATAGAAAAATTCGATTATCCGGGATCTTCGAAAATGGTTTTGATCTTTGATTATTCGAACTCAGTCAGCAAGTACAGCTTTGCACAGCATGCGTATAAACGCAATTTTCGAACTGCCAAACTCTTCGAAAATTTAGTTTTCCCAATGACCATTAAAATATGATTGAGAGTTCAAGTTTATGGTGTAATATATTTTCAAAATCACAATTCATGATGGGATAATAATAAATTAAATGAAATGAGCGAATGAACTGAAGACAATCTTTTAATTTTATTATTATAATTTTTCTCCTAGTATATTTCTCTTTTAATCGTAGGCGCGACCGTAACTTGGCTTCTCCCACCGACACGGGGAGCTTTTTCTTGCATCCCGCTCTAGCCAAACGGCCGAAAGCTCACTCAATTTCCGTAGCCTTCATCTTTCACAATGGCGGCTGGATGATCTGAAAATGGTTGGAATGATGAAGCTTTGACATTTATTTGTTGTTTGTTGTTTGTATTCTTTTCATTCTTCTTCTTTTTATTGTAAAATACTAAACGGAGAGGTAACTTGGTCGCCGCGTTGCCGTAGATTAATTAATATTTTCCGTACAGTACAGATCTAATTTTGTTCATAGTTCTATAATTACAATCAAAGAGGAAACTTTACCATCGAATCTGCGGTCTACTGTTGCTTCCTGTGGTAACTATTCCGTCAAACGAAGTGTGTTCGGTTTTCTTGTCGTGTTCGGTCTTTTAAACCGTTTAGCAAGTGCAATTGATTTCGATGCCGTATCCGGAAATACTTTAGTGTATATTTTAACGTGTAAATCTTACATTAGCAAAGAAAATTCGCTAATTTTTATCATTGCTGGGACTTACGAACCCTATTTTGTGTGTGCCTCCGATGTAAACAAACAACTACCATAAACGCATTCACAAACCAAGTAACCTTAGACGGAAGGCACAGTTTCGATTCGTCCGTCGTCGCCGCGGGTGGGTTTATGGACATTACTGTTGTGTTTTCTCAAATGCTTTCGTAGACGGAAAGTTCCAATTGTGTATGTGCGTTTGTGTGTGGGGAAGTCAGCTGATCTTTTCGGTCTCGTTATCAGCAGCCAGAATTCACTTTGTTTCTCGGACACCTGAAAGTCGCCCCAAAGTCCGCGAATTACCACATCAAGCTGCTTGATCAGATTTAAAAGAAGTGTAGTTACGCGGCTGTCACTTCATAATCTTCTCGGTTCTATTTTTATAGTCGAGAAGAGAAACACCGCAGCAGCAGCAGCAGCGGCAGCAACACAAGTAATCGTCTTCTTCTCACTTTTTATTCTCGTTTTCCCCCTTGGCAGGTGTTCGGTTGCGCGAGTGTGGGATATCGATTGTGTTTGTTGGAATATTGCACGGGGTCTGTTGTGTGTGGGAGGGTGGCTGCGTGAGACGGATTACCTTCCCTACGTGTAGTGATCGATGCCGATAAAAGTGTTGCTAAAAGTGCATGAAGCGTACGGCACAGGGAAAACGTGAGATAAAGTGTGTGTTTTTTTTCTCATTCCCTTTACTTCCGCGCGCCTGTGTACGTGGGAACTGGTCGTAGGCAAACCCACACGACGTTCCCCGCAGGAAAATGGGTGCATCTTTGTGTCACCAACAACATCACCCGTTGCGCAGTGCAGTGAAAGTTTGAAAATAAGAATCCACACAAAAAGAACATCTTCTTTTTGGATGCAGTTTTTGTAAAGGTGCAGCGTGTGTGTGTGTGTGTGCAAAACAGGAGTAGAAAGTGCTGTAAGTGGATGTGTGTGTGTGTGTGTGTTTGTGTGTGCTAAAGCGAAACGGAAGAAAAAGTTTCGAAGCCTACTGAAGGAAGGAAAAGCAAAAAGGTGGCAGCTGGGGGCTTCTCAAGGTGGAACTAAGAAGAAATCGGTCAACCAACGAGTCTATTTTTCGCGTTACGGCATATTTCGGTGAAGCAAAACTAGGTTATTCCGACGTTCCGAAAAGCGGGCTAAAACGGAAATCAAACACCGGGTGATTAGCGTCCACCACACGGCAGACGGACTCGGTTGTCGGTTTGGCAGCTGTTTGGAGCTCCTCCCTGCACAACAAACACGAAACGAAGAGCGAGCGGGTGTTGTTGGTGAGTGATAGGTAAGTTTTCAAGTGCTTCCTTATCGGTCATTAGCGATTGTCCCCCTTGATGATGTGAGTGATAGACCACGATGGTGGAGATGGTGTGTGTGTGTGTTGTCAATCGATGACAATCTAAGTAGACATTGGAGCATTGTAGCTCCTCAAACCGATAATTACTCCATGAAGTACTAGTAGGCCATGGAGTTGAAGCGTTCAGATAAGTGTGAAATGATCATGAGAATGATTCTGATGTTAAAATCTTACTAAGAGACCAATATACTTTTCGTTACTACGAGAATGTCTTTAAGTTACAGTTCCGACACATCTGTAATCCAAATAAACTGATTGTAATCCATTTTATAGAGCGTGTCCAACTACCTGTTCTTGGATTGCTCTAGTACGATCCCGGAAGCTTTACCACGAAGTAACGTTCACTTGCCTTTCAACTTGGCTTCCCCGCTCTGCGGAGGGTTTATTTCACAATCATCCACCGACTATGTCCAGGTAATGCGTCTGCGCTTACAATTGCGGTGAATGTTTCACATTTTAGCACGTCCTCAAGGTAGCTCGCTGTCCGCTGTACGGCATTCCTTTCACTATCGCCAACCGGGTGAGAAGAGGCACCCGCTTCCGGGACACAAACTCGGTCGTTTAGACGACCCGTTCCCATCGTCACGATGTGTACCTGTTCGGTGCGCAAGTGGCCGTGGGTGGGACGCACTCTTATCACCGCTAAACCCTTGCGTGACCTGGAACATTGTTTATGCGCAATAACGCTGATCGTCTTATCAGGGACGGAAGCGGTTTGTGGGTGATACGAAAGTTTGTTTACACACGTCGCAGGACTAACCCCCAAGTGGCCTGGTTGAGGTTTATCTTATCGCGTCGCGGGTGGGAAAGCTTGAAACACTTCAAAGGGTGCTTTTTGTACGTCCAGACGTTTCTCTCGAGAAGGGATTTACATCCATCATGTACATGATCTCAACGTCCTACGTCAGGGAAGTGCAGTAACAGCTGCATCAGCGAAGTAATCCCTTTCGCTCGCAGGTACGATGCATTAAGCTCAATTGGCGCTTGACGACAGAAACCGGTTGTACCGTTGGAAGCTTGCAAGGGTTCCACACAATTATCTGCCCTTTTCATCCCCGGTGTCTCCGGGGAGATCGCCCTACACTCGCTCCCATCGCACACAGTCCCGGAAGAAAGCGCTGCACAACCCGTCCGGGGCGTTACGTGATCCATCCCAACAACTCTTTGCCAAGCTCCTTGCAAACATGCAACGTGCAACGGCGACCCCATTCCATCTTCCATCTTGATTTTAGGACGCACAAGCACCGGCAGGGATGCATTGAAAAGTGCCTACCAATAGCGTACCGTGCCGGCTGCTCCCGTATTGTTTTTCATTAAATCAAACGGAAAATGCAAACTTTCCGCGCCACCATTCACAAACGAATTCGTAGGTGCCGGTGCCTGGTGCCGCCTGTGGTCACAATTATGTCATGATTTGCTGCTGGCCTGGCGTGTGGTGTGTTGTTGTTTTGTTTCGCCAATCGGTTGGTTTTGGGCCGGCCGGGTTGGCGCGATCGTTTACGAGTCGCTGAACCTGACCTTCATTTCCATTTGATGTTACCGCTGCTACCGAGGGGTGGTGGAGAAGTGTTCCCAGGCGAAGAAGGGATTGGTTTTTGTTGTTTTTTTTTAGGTGTACAATTGATGGAAGAAAAGTGGTTTAGTGGTTATTCTTATTTGAAAGTTTTCGATTTAGGAGCTGAATTCCAGCTATGATAATTGCTGCTTGTTCTTATTGTAGATGATCATTAGAACTAAGTTGCAACATAACTTCCCATGAACTTTTATTTATGTATACCTTTTTTGGAACCAAAGTTCTGTCAAGATCTTAATATGCGAATTTAGTTGGTTATTCAGACTTACCTGACCCATGAGAAAACTAACCTTCAGTAAGATATCTTAGCCTAGTCGAAACATAACATTTAAAATTAATCCTGTTCAAAGCTGTAAGATATTATAAATGTCCTTAATATCTTTCGTTTAATGCTACCTTTGCGGAGATCCTGGTACAATAGAATTAGAAAGAACCAACCGGGATGTATATTAATGCAGCACTCAACTTGTGAAGTCTCACAGAGATCGTCAAGTTTGTCTGTAATATCTCCGTAATAGTTCTTATTTATTCATTTAAGATTACTTGCAATACTTGATAAGCTCATCTCTGAAGCGATGCTACCAGTACAAGCTCCTGATTTTCTAGCATCTTTAGACACCTAAGAAATCTCCCAAAACATAATGCCTCAGATCTTCGCCTAAGTCTTTCCTTTGTCCCGTATCATAACTGATGAGTTAAAAGCGATGTCTTAAAAAACGTGAGTTCTGTTGAAATATCCCATAAAATGTGTGCAATGTCGCGCTTCGATTGTGAGAGAAATATAAAAAAAGTCACAGCTTAAGACACACATTTTGCGCATTTTCTCGTGATTTTGCCTCGCGAACCCGCGAACCAAACTGGGTGCTAAATTTAGTAGTTCGTTTGTTTTTCGGTTCAAAATCTTTCTTTCTTTCCCCCGACAACTGAACTGAATGATCTCAACCCGGGCGCATCTTCATGCCATTAGGTGGCGGAATGAATGGCGTTGGCACAACAAAAAAAAAAAACACGAAAAACTGGGACATATGTTAGATTATTTGTGTGCCGTTCGTGCGCCGTGTGGCGTAAATGTGTGACCTTCTGGCGATAGCACCACGGTGGCACCATCAATTGTTTGCCGGGAGGTAGGAACCAGAAACATCGCGCCGAGTTAACATTCTCACGTGTGGAGCCGAGGAATGCAATGCAATACAGTAATTAGCACGTCCCTAGAACCGAATCGGATCGGTTGCTACTACTACTATCACCACCATTAACATTTACCTTCCTACTACGGTATGTATTTATCGGTTCGCTCTCGCTTTGTTTGTTGGAACCAGTGCGCGGGAACGGTCGCGGCTAATGGGTTTGGAAACCGGGCAAATTTAAACATCAGCCACGTCCTTCTGTGGCAGGTGGTTTGCGTAGTGTAAACAGGGACCGTAGGTAGGCAGCCCGGTACAGCCGCGCTTAGTAGTAGGTGAGTAGTAAGGGCGGTGGGAGATGTTAGAAAATATTTACTTTGTATAAACGACGATGGACGTCGATCGTGGAAACGCTATTCTGGGCGAACGTTATTCTGGCATTGCGATCGAGGAGGAATGAAGGAATGAAGCTCAAGTGGTGAAGGTCTTATGCATATCTTCCTGGATTATTGTGAGCAGCTTCATAAAAGGTAACAAAAAGCTGCAGTATCACCCTATAATAAAACCTACCAATGGACCCGTTCTATTGGATCGCCAGATCTGATTGAAACGATTCGCCTAATGCGTTTGTTAGTGTCCGTTTATTTGCGCGCTCGTTGTCGCCCGCGGGTACGTTGTCGAAGGAGCCATTTGGAGCCTTAAAGCAAACAATGCTATCTCCATCTGTTAACCTGCGATTGGGAATGGCTTCTAATGGCGATTGATTAACTCTTCGGGGTGTGATAAGGGATCGCTAATTTGCGGGGTGGTGGTTTCCTTTTAGGAAACCGGGTTTTCCTACGAAAGCCCGAATGCCGATAGAGGAAGGTCAAGGTTACGGTGTGACTTAAGATGTAGGTTACTGATCGACAAAACAACCAGACAGCTCTCCGGTCGATTAGTGTTTTTTTTTATCAATTTTGGATAATGTTTTTGACACCTTTTCGGTAGTTTTTCTTTTCCCTTTTTGGCGCTAATAATTCGTCCTTCGTCAGCTGAAACGGGTTTATTGCCTTCGATGTTTGGCTTTCGGTTGGAGTGCGCGGGTGCCCTTTTCCACCGGTGTTATTTTGCAAACAGAAAACGGGTGTGTTTTTTGTTTTGTTTTGGGTTGCGGAAGCCGCAAGAAGCGAAAATTTGACCTCCATTTCTTTCCACCATTTTGGATTGGTTCAACCGTTCTCTCCGGTGGTCGGGAGTCATAAATCATAATCCCATCAAATACCTTTGCAAAGAGACGCCAGCGCCGACGGAGTGTCCGGGTTGCTTTTAACGGGCAAAAGGGTGAACGGTTCTCGGTTTCCTTTGGCATTTTGATAAATTATTAAAAACCATCACCTTCGTGCTGTTATTGAGTGTATTTTTTGGGGTAGAAAACGGCAAAAACCGGTCCGGTGGTGGTTGGGGTTCCACGCTAAATGCCTCTCTAAAAATGGGAAAAAGAGATTGAAAGAGGGAACCGGGAGAGTGTGTGGGGTGGATACGGCGTGGGAGGTTGTCCTTGCGGAGGAGCCACCGGACGCGACCTTCTCGTTCGGGAGACGATTTATCCGTGCGATTGTCGATCGCATCTCCCCGTCCTTCTACTCCTTCTACTGGACCAGTCCTGCAGCCTTTCGCAAATTTAAAATAATAAAATAAATGAACCCAATTTTGGGCGCCACCGGTCAATCTCGTTCGCTGAAGAGAATGTAAACTCCTCTCCTCCATTCTCTCCCTCACGATTTAAGATCCATTCGAAACCAGATTGTTCCGGAGATGTCGTTACTAACGTGGTGCATTTTTGCTTATTCTTCTTTCAGAACCGATCCAGAACAGAAGAGAGAGAGTGAGAGTGGAAATAGGCCGGAAAATCTCCTTGGATGGACTCAAAACACGGACGGCAGCCAGTGAAGCAGTGATCCTCACCCGAAACGCTCCAAAATGCCGGTCGCCCTGAACGGATCCGTCCCGCTGCCTTCGGTGCGCGTCTACACCAGCGTCACCGTGCTGCTGATGTCAGCCTGCCTCTACTACGCCCTCATCATGACCAGCGATCCCAACTGGCGGCAGCACACGAACATGACCAGCACGGCGGGTGGTGGCAGCACCTCCACCACCACCACCACTAGCACCACGAGCTCAACGGCCACGGCCGGTGCACCGGCCAGTACAGCGTCCGGCGGGCCGGTGATAGACGGAGCGGTCGAAGGAGCCGGTGGCAAACTGGGCGACGTCAGTGCCGGTGCATCCTTGCTGTCGGTCAAAGAAATCGACACGCTCGAGGAGAAGATACTGGCCGCAGCGGATCTGTCCGATCTGCGCCAGATGCTCCATGGTGCGAACGAGGACGGCAGCACGGGAGGGAATAGTGACGGTGTCGACGATGAAGACGACGAAGATGAAGACGATCGGTGGCTGATGGTGGGCAACGATACGCGCACGGTCGGAGCGTACCTAAAGGATACGGTGTCGTTTATGGCGACGGAACCGTTCTGCATTTGGGTGAGTGAGTCGGGCCCGTGTTTACCTGCCCGGTTCTTCGGTTTGCGCTTATTTGTAGTGTAATCCACGACGATGACACATGCGAGCGACACATCGGTCGAAGAATTCCGCTCGGTTCTTAGCGACGAAACACGCGGCGGCAGGTGTATGTTTGGCGCTGGTACACACACCGGTGTCCGATTTCCGCAATCCACGATAGATAAACGAGTTTGTTTTATTTTTTTTTGCGTTTTCGTTGTTGAATCAAGTGCCGGAGCAGCGCGAGATCGAAGCAGCGAAAAGAGTATCGGCAAAAAGTGTTACTGCTGGTAGTTTCATGTGACCTTGGCGCTGGTTGACAGGCAATTTTGGTCGCTCCTTTTTTTTTTGGTTTTTTTAGGGGCAACCAGCAGAAGTAGGCGTAAGCGCAGCTCCCGGCTTGTCTTCTTGTCGGTGGAGTTTTCCCCCCTTCTACCCAATCCACTCTCGGCCACACGACTTTCGAATAATCGCGAACCGTTTTGTGGGGAGAATGTTCTTGACCACCAGTGGGTGTACACGTTTTGTTCTGTAAGCCGTACGTGAAGGGTACTTACGGTGCGGCTAATTGGATCGTCGGTTGTACTTTCCGTCACGCTAAAGCGCCCCTGACGAGCGGCAACGGGAAGCAACGGGTATCGGGTGAACGTGGCTTCGCTTGACATTTCACTGTCAAGTTCGCCGGTTGGGGAGGGTCGTCTTCGAACCCATCCGCGGGCCGCTCGTGGTTCGAAGGCTTTGCTGACCATGGGTTCAGCCGGTTTTGGTGCGCTCCAACGCTGGCGAATTAGTTGTATGAATAGCCGTTGTTAACGCCGAAACCAGGGCAGGCCACGCGAAGGTATGGCCGGGGAGTTCCCTCGTTCCAACGTTAGCGGAAAAGTTGGGTTCTGCCCGAAAGGTGCTACTGCATCCAAATATTCATTGAACTTCCCGCTAGTACTCTCAGTTCGTCGGAGCCTATGCCGCAAAAGTGGAATAATGAAAACAGCAACGTTTCGGATGAGGGCAGG
>KI915044.1:92446-113635 GCA_000473445.2 Anopheles farauti
CGTTCTTCTATTTCCTTTCTCTCCTTTCGTCCGTAGCGGTAATTATTTTCGTGTTTTACGCTTTCACACCCTGTTCTTATCGCTGGTTTCTTACATCGGGCCGTTCTAAATATTTATGTTTATTTGGGCCAACGACGACGATTCCAGGCAACAAGTTACAATGGTTTTAATTCAAACCTATCGTTGCGTACGCAACAGCCGTTTCTTCTTGAAGTACAGAAGCCACCCACCCACCGTTTGCTCGGGGGGTTTGTGAATAGCGCGAATAGGAATGTGGAGTAGAATGTGTGCTTGGTGCCCCGTTTTTGCAGCACAGGGAATGGCCAATTGAATATAAAATTACGACTGCGAACCCATTTCCGGGGTGGAGTTTTCATTCGACGGTACGGTTCGAGATTAATAGCGCGATACGAGCGGCCCAAACTTGCGTGTGGAGTGCCTAACGATCGCCCTACCAAGACGCATCAAGACAATTCAAATGTTCTTTGGCCCCGCACGCCTTGACACAGAGATCAGCACTAGTAGTCGGCGTTAGGGAACGCAAAAACCTCCCCGGAGTTTGGGAGTTTTGCGTCGCGTGGCTGGTGAGCGTGTGAATTATCGTTCGAAGGGCCGCTCATAGGAGCCGGCTTCTATCGTTGGGTTGATGCAAGCGAGCATGTGCACTAGTGCGTGTCCGTTCGATGTTGCCACGGGTACTGCTTGCTCAGTGCCATTGGCCTTGTTTTGAATTCGGTACAGCATGAGGGTGGCATAATTTGAAAAACCACCAGAAACAACTAGCGAAAGAAAAGAAGCGAATAAAAACCGGTGGCTAAAAAGCCGGCACCGATTGGGATACGTTGCTCTTGTGATCGCGAACTCGGAACGGATTCTTTGGACGTGCGCTGGAGCGCTCTGAAAAACAGTGATTCTTCACGGCCGGTTAAATCCCGTACCTTTCCGCGGGAAACGATCCGCTCCGGCGGTGCCGTTAGCTATAGCTTCGGCTTACATCTGCAAACACGCTGATCAGATTCCGCAGTTCATCGTCCGTTCGATGGCGCTGTTTGAAGTGACTTACGCAACCCTGCCGCCGCCTCCGTAATATCCACGACTGGTTCCCCTGGGCCACGAATCCTTCGGGGCAGCTCATATTACGTGATGCGCCCTGGTGTAGCACAACAACCGTGAATCCAATTCCCGATGGGTTGTATTCTCGTGCGTGTGTGTGTGTGTCCACTCCATCGGATTGGTTCCAAAACCGGGGTGGATATGGATTATTCATGAAAGTTATTAAAAAAAAACCCTGTTTCATCACCTGGAGCTCACCGGATGATCGCGCTTCCTGGTGAAAGGCGGCATGGAAGGCAAGCAAACTTTCTTCGGACCTTCCCTGCACCGAATTGTGTGGAAAGCGGGACAAAAAAGGGTAGCAAATTAGCGACATCGGTGTGTCCAAACTTGGGGTTTTTTTTTTTTTTGGAGAAGGTTGGGAGGAAGTTGAAATTGAAACTTTCGCACAAGCTTTCACTTTCATCTTCAACCTGCTGGATGCTGCCGTTTCGTGGAGGCAGAAATCGACGACACTGACCTTTGCAAGCAAGCAACTCTTGTCCCTTCTCGCGTGGTCTCTTGCGTGTGTGTTTCGAGTTAAGCTGCTCGTGCTTTTGCAGATAATTGTTCTAACGTTCTCTCATTCCACTGTTCTGTTTCTTTCTCGCCTCCTGAACTGCGACGGGTGCGGCTGCTATCATCATCTCGTCGACGGAACTGGCTTGGAACCGGCTTGCGCGGATGCGTGCTGTAGACGCTAATCAACACGGCGTACTGCTGCCTGATACTGCTCGGCAAGTCGATACAGAAGTTCGTCTTCGGTGAGCTGCGGATATCGGAACAGCAGGTAAGCTGCAGGAGCCCTTCGCCGGAGGAGGAAAGTTACCGGCGCGACCTTCGATCGGTGGCGGCGGTTCGGAGCATAATTATGCGAATTATGATTCGTGGAGTACCAGAGAAAGAGAAGTCAGAGAGATAGAGAGAGAGAGAGAGAGCGAGAGAGTGCAGAGCTGAACGGACAGCTGTTTTGTGCAGCTGGGTGTTTTAGGCAGGGGGCGATACACCTTGGACACTCCGGTTCTGTGAGCGGATGGGCACCAGACCTACCATTAGCCTAGATTAGTTCTTTGCGGGCGAGCGTTTTTCGATATAATGCAATCGAGTGCGGTTAGGTTCGATTTTAAAATTATCTACACGCGCGCGCGCGCACCGACGAGGTGTAAAGATTTCTTGAGATGCAAAAGGTGAACATTCTTCGCCGGGCTGACCTTGTGGTGGAGCCGGACCGGCGACGCTTAACGCGGTGGCATACCCACCGAGAGCGTTGACAGCCGTTTGCTGCTCCGGTGGTGATCGTGTGATTGACACGACGCTGCAAATTGAAAGCGCGAAGTTCAGCTAAGTTTAGGCGAACGAAAATTCGGCTGCTCCCGCGCGGGAGCGGTGGTGAAATATCCGTAGTGTCGAAGCCCCCGGTGCTTTAAGCCGCTTGGGATGGATTTGGGACGGATCGGTGTTGAAGCCGATTGGAATATGGAGTTGTTACTAATCCACGACACATTCAGCTTGAGTCGTTTCTTTATTTTTGTTGCCACAAGTAAAGCTTAAACCATAGCGGAAATGCAGCAAATGTGCATTATTTAGCCAAATATGTAAACATTACGCTCCATCCCTTCCCTCTCGAAATCGCGTCCGCGGTTAAGACGTTTCTCGGAGGCCTCACACATTGTTGCATGGAGCCGGTAAAATGTTGACTCGCGATTTTCGTTCGATTGAATTTCTGTGCGGCGAGTGGCAAGTGTTTGAGGAAAAAGTTTGTTTTCTCGTCTCCGGTGATTCCGGTTTTTTTTTATATTCATTTTGCACGAAAATATCGTCACTGACGGACGGTTGCATGGTATGGTGACGGATGGATTGGGCGCTACTTCCAGAAGTTTCTTTCTCTCTTACGAATGTTGTTTTCCCCTCCTCTTCTTCAATTGCAGCACATGAAGGACAAGTTTTGGAATTTTATCTTCTACAAGTTCATCTTCGTCTTCGGTGTCGTGAACGTGCAGTATCTGTACGAGGTAAGTAACGCCCTAACAGCGAAGAAGGGATTTTAAAGGCCTCCTCCGTTGGAGTGACCTCGGCATTTGAACCCGACACCTAACGCCGTCTTCAATTATCGTGCCTATCGTTTCAGGTCATACTGTGGGTGTCGTGGTTCTCGGCCCTTGGCTTCCTACACCTACTGTCGCAGCTGAGCAAAGATCGATTCGAGTATGTAAGTATCATTAAAGCTCGACGGTGGTGTTTGGTGCGCTAGCGGAGAGGATGCGAGAAGACGAAACGGCCCGGCTTGTGTATCCGAATGACGCGTTTGCATTAATCACCGGCTCGCGAAGCACGAAACCGATAAGAATCGTTTCCACAAATATTTACCTCAAAGGGATGAGCGGTTGTTTTGACTGGTTTTGTGAACTTGTTTATGATGCTGTCCGGCCCGTCCGCGGGAGGTTTTTATTTACTGTCCAGACTTCCGATACCGCACACTTCCTGCAGTGATCAGCGAAGCGAAAGCCTTATTTTTTGTTGTGCGTGTGTTGCGCGAACTAGAAACGAGATGAGATGGCTCCAGTACGCGTGCTTCATTAGCAAGGACTGGCCCGGGTGTACGATTAGAAAGCAAAACGGCTCACCCTGAGTACCTCAATTGCGCTCGGCCATTGAGTAACGCTCAAGCAACGTCTCCACTTTCGGGTGCCCGGGCCAGACGTAATCGTCATCTCGCGCGCCGGGATCGGGACAACCGTCCGGGTTCGGGCACTTGGGCAAAAGAAAGTCGGTGCTAAGTGCACCACAATGCGACCGAGCAGTGCCGGTGCGGTGTGTGCGTGATCGTGCGCGTACACGCGGCCATTGGGCGGACTTTCTGGAAGGATCGGGTCGCGCGCACCCGCGCCTGCACTTTCGCGCACTGGAGGGCGTTCGCATTATTACTGTGTTAAGTAATCTTCGACGCCTGACGCCGCTTGATCACGTTGATTGCAGACAACAGCAGCAGCAGCAGCCCGGCCGGGTGATGATGATGATGATGATGATTGGGACGTTAACGCAGTACACGCAGCAGCTACATTCATGCCGTTTTTGCATTGCCAACTACGAGCGATGAGTACTTGGTACTTTGATCTCCTCTTTTTTTGTGTGTGCGTTTCCGTTTTCTTCTGCGGGGCAAAATATGACGAAGGAGGACACTTTCACTTTCATCTTGCAGCTTGGGCCATTCCGAAACGGGTAAAAGTTCCCGAAACTGAACATTCAGTTGATATTTTTTTTGGTATAATATTCGCTTGTAAAGCTTTCTTTTTCATACGTGAGTTGTCTTGTTTTTTTATCGTTTGTTTGTACCATCAGCTGAAGAAGTTAACCACTAGAACCCCGCCATCAGGCACATAACGTCATGTGCGAAGAGTCAAACAAACACCTCTTACGCGGCTAGCGTCTTGCGCCATTAGCATACAATAGAGCGCACCATATCGTTGATTCATTACACGCATGTCGTACCAGAACAATGAGGTTTCAAATTTGATGTTTCATCTCGGTCCAATAAAATGCGTACATGGGAGAGAAAGAGATAGGGACGCGTGAAAGACAATCGAAAAGAAGGCGTTTAAATTGGATTGGTTGGTAGCTTCGCTTCGCTTTGCGCGTGTAATCGTTGGGCTTAGCAATAGGTAATTGCAGTATCAATTGCATATACCACCCCGCCCGTTGTGTACTTTATAAAGTAACACATTTTCAAGGTAAAATCGGTTGGCGAAAGGTTTCAGAACGGTCGTAGTGGGAAAAAACAACTTCAAGCATACAAATCGCGCGCGAATGGCGACGGAACAGTGTTTCCGTCGCTCCCGTAGAGTTATTTTTATCTAATTTAATTTGATGAACCATTCTCCGGGCTCATTTGATTGATCGTTCCAGAAGCGTTCCAGAAGCGTTCCAGAAGCGTTCCAGAAGCGGATGGTCGCATGGGTCGCAATGGTGGTGCAATGTTCGACTGGAAGACCTTTTTTTTTCCCCAACAAGAGCCGGAAAGAGAGAGAGAAGAGCCACCGTACATGCAATCGTGCACTTGTCCGGTACTAGTTTGGAGCTAGCTTTGCGACCGTCGCACTCTATTTATATCACCGTGCGTAGTAGCCGTCGATACGAAGGACATCGAACTTCGGTACTTGCCGTGTACGGCTGATAACATCTCCCGTTGTGTCTACTAATAGACCTAGACCGGCGACAAGTCCGTGGCGTGGCTAGGTTGTAGATGATTGATACACTTCCACCTTCACGATTGGCTAGAACAGGGCCGGGGCAGGGCATGCACATGGGAGACCTGCACCAGGGCCAGCAACGGCCAATTGAACTGATGCGACATTGGCGGCAACAGGTAGCTTCTTTACCTTCCCGATTACGTGTCGCTCCTTGTCCGAGCTGGGCCGACCGGAGGAGAACCTTCACTCGCGGGAAGGTGATTTGATAGATAGTGCTGCCCGTTGGGTGTGTGTGTGTGGTAGGAAGAAGGTGGACAGGGTGGAAGTTCTCTGCCTCCCATGAGAATGGAACAGAAGCCACCCTTGTTCTGGCTCTGGATGTGACATAACAAAAGCCGACATTATGACACTGATGGCAGTTGGGCGGAAGGGTCAGGGTTAGTGTCAATCCAGGGTTGAGAGCTTCAGGTGTACGGTATCGATCAGAACTAATACTAATAGCCTTGGAGTGAGGTTAGCTCGCTCGTTCTACGGTGTGTTTTAACGACGCCAAGTATTCATCATCGTTTAACTCTCATGCGTTGCTCGGTAGTAGACTTAATCGCTTACGTCTGGGAGTATATGATGCAGCCACGATTTGCTTACCTCCTGCCGGCTTATGGCGGCCAATGTACGACTATTCTTTCTCATATTCCTGGTGACTTGTCGATAAGTGAAACCATGTTTTAGAAGAAAAAACAACTTCAACACGAAAAAAACCCCCGCAGGCTGTTTCAGGCTCGGGGTTGTAGAATGAATTTTTACTTTAAATGCCATCCAAGCGTCCATTTCCATTCGGACCTTTATCGGGGGTTGGCTTACGTTCCAGTCCAAGCTCCCATTGACGTAGGCACAAAATACAGGTTTTGCAATACCTAGCGAAGGCTCACGTTGCAAACTACTCCACCATCCTTCGAAGGAAGGTAAGAACGCCATCGGAGATCATACATTGCCTGCGGCGGGTGAACCGTGACTAGAACCGCAGTGCATCCGTACCACGGCTGGCCTTTGCGTTCCGTGTTCGGTGCCGTAGCTAGAATTTCTTGCGGCTTGCAGCTTCTTGCTTCAGCGCGTTTCCCCGAGGAGTCGTTGGCCTTGTACGCATGCACTTGAACATGCAGGGAACCAACGATCGTTGAACCTTTTTATGCGCGCAAGTTCACGCCGTTCTAGTTAGCGACCAGTTTCGGGGAAGGTTTTCTCATCCGTGAAGATCATTGGCCTTGGGGTGGGTACTGGGGGTATGGGTTGGGTATGGGTTGCGCAAGTGCGCGTATGTTCGTGATACGTTTAATAATCGGTGCCCGTTTTTTTTTGTTCGATTCTTTTCTTTCAGCTATCCTTCTCACCGACCACGCCAGGATGGTCCCACTTCCGGCTGATCTCGCTGCTCGTCGCGATCCTCTCACTGTCCGGGCTGATGGTGATGATCTCGATCGGTGTCGGTGTCTTCGTCGGAGGCTTCAACACGTTCGCCTTCATGGCGGCTGAGGTGAGTGTAAAGTGTGCCGCATGGTCCTGAAAACCCTGAACCAGACGCATGTGAACCCGGGAAAAGCTTGCGAATGCCACACGACGATCACGCGCATGTCGCTGAAGGTTGACAGGGTCACCGGTGCGATCGGTAGCTAGGTTACTGGGTTATTGGAGCTACATGCAACAGCGACTACAATGGTAAAGGGAGGCCAGGACAGAGGTATTCGCATAGGCGGAAGTTTTCTTTTTGTACTGTCCAAGGGCGGGCTCCCTGTCCCTGTCAACAAGACGCCCAGATCTTGAGACAGCAAGCAGCGAGATAGGAGGCTGTTGTGCATATTGGCGCGGGGTCTTCAAACATGACTCGAGACGTGTCTTCGCAGACATATGGAGATGATGTAGATATTATGCATTCACACCTTGTCGGAAGGTTTGACTCAACGTGCGGGCACACGTTCTACTCGCATTGTGTGTGCTACATACCGAGATAGTCCAGACAGCTGCACGTCTGGAGATCAGCGTCAAGATTTGTGGCAGAAACAAGGCCAAAATGAAGCATTTCGCCCGTTTTTAGATGGTATATTAAACGATTCGTGTTTCGTTTTAGAGTTTTTTTTCGCAAGCAGCAGGCGTCTGGAGCCCGTTCCCATGGAGCTTTCTATTTCGACAGCGCTCGGCGTACGGAGTTGTTCATCGGAGGAGGCGTGGACAATGCAATGCACTTGCCCTGAGTTTGTGCAGAAATTATGCATTCCAAGATTGGGCTTCATTTTACCTGTCACGATGCCGCACGCTGCTCGTCTTTCGCGCTTGTCTTTAGATTTGTGGCCTGTCATCTGCCGCCCAGAACCGAGCGACCGGTGTGGGAAACGAGCGAAGCGGACGATACGAAGGACAAATACCAATGAGCCCAGCACGGGGCTGGGATGGCCCTGGAAATCGGTGGTGCTTTTGCCGTCGCCCATGTCACACAGGTTGCCGCCGCGCGTATTGCGCTAATTGAAGGCCCTTTCAATGTGACATCCCATACACGCAGGTGGTGAAGAAACAAATCGTAAACGAATTCATTCAATTCCACCCGGACCGGGGGCCCCCGCCATGTGTCGGGAACTCGCCGCACCTGGTGTCCGGTGTCGTGGTGTCCGAATTAATCCATATGCGCGTCCCGAAACATGAGCCGAACGAAACCGCCGAGCAGCCACGACCTTCCGGTGGTCGGCTTGAATGCAGAACAGAAGAAAATGGATTCGTCAAGCGGCCCGTTCGCGCTGCAAAGCCGACCGCAGCAGACACTCCATTTCGTTGGGCCAAAGGCCACGACGCGGCGCAAGTCGCGTCTCATTGCATTCGATTATCCACCAATCAATGTTATCCAATTTATTCCGATTGCGCGTGCGTGGCTGATGGTGGTTTTGTTCGTTGCGTCGATGTCGCGTGAATCACGTTGCGGAGGAGTCGAAAGCCGCGCACTGCTTCGAGGGCAACCTACAACCACATCGCCCTCGCCACC
Source organism: Anopheles farauti (assembly GCA_000473445.2). Classification (NCBI taxonomy): domain Eukaryota; kingdom Metazoa; phylum Arthropoda; class Insecta; order Diptera; family Culicidae; genus Anopheles; species Anopheles farauti. The sequence goes on from KI915044.1 coordinate 100,751, forward strand.
AAGTGTGTTTGTGTGTGTTGCGAAGGGAAGGCCTGTGTGGGCTAAAAATAGCTTACGTTTCTAGTGTGGTGTGCGATATCAACACCGTGCAGCCATGTGTGTGCGTGTGCGTTGGTTTGTGTTCCAGTATGCAATTAGAACGTAGCCAAAAGGTTAGAAATGAAGGAAAATTCTATATAGCTCTCGGTCAAACGAAGCGGAACTCGAGCGAGTTGTTGCATTGGGTTTTTTTTGTATAGCTAACGAAATCTAAAACGCATTCGTTGGTGCGTGTTTGCCGATGTGCATATGGATTAGGTTGAAAATGTTAAATGGTCAATAGCTTAAGGTCTTTTGGAGAGATGTGTGTTGGAGGGGTATCAAATGGCTGGTAAGAATTGATAGAATCTTTTCTATACTACTCGAATAACTGATCAAATAATGCCCAGTCATCTAATATATTTTCTGATTAGAATTCCATATTTTCCATATTTCCATATTTCCATATGAAACCAACCTTACAAGCTCGAACGGAAACGGAAACCAATCGGACAGTCTTTTTCTTTTTATTATCGTACATTTTATTGTTTTTTCGTCAGTATTATACTTTCAGTGTGGGTACATTTCAACCGCATTGAAGCGTAACAACATCCTCCACAAAATACACATTCACTTTATTTACCTCATTTACTTCACTTTCCAACGCTACTTCGCGCCGAGTTAGGCCGGTGTTCCGGTCGATTGAAACTTAAGTGCGATCACGGTTCTAAAGGTTCATTTTCGGAGTAAATGATCGATGAAGCCTGTTAAACGGTCATCGCAGTAGACAGTGACGTTTGCCCGTGTGGTGGCTGTAAAGCCGTACTTGCCGTGCCTACTAAGGCAACGAGCCATACATGCAACCATTACTGCCTTTCCGACACCGGACGAGTGCGCTTCCACGCTTTTTCGCACTCACGTGTTCGTTGGGTGCACATCGGCTGTTACTAAAACCCTACTTTTCTCCCCGATCCCCCTCCATCAGCCACTGAATCTGCAGCGCAGAATGGGAGAGGCGAAGGGCACACAAAAATTCATCCCACACCCAGCAGCCCGTCGAATCGCGCCACGTTTTTTAACACGTTTTGCTGTTCTGCCTTCTGGCTGGGGTTGCCTTACTGCGAATAACTTCTCTGGCCTTCGGTGTGTCAATAGCAGGAGGAGAAAAATAAAAACAATGAGCCCCAAACATGCTCGTCCGCCCACTTGCTGCACTTCCCTTCCTCCCCCGGGGGTGGCGTGGGGTGACATTATATGCCCCGAACACACATGCCAGGGCAGTCAATTGCGTAGTACGATGCGTTATCGAGACGATTTGGACTGTGGACGTGCGACGCCGCGACGAATTCGTAAACGGCGCAATCGCCCGATAGTGTGCCATAAAACACACGGGGCGCGGAGTCGCAATCGGTGGAAGGAGGGAAGATGATTGGTTTGTTTTCGTTCGGGAGCGTTTCAATGTCGGGGGAATTGGGGCCATTCGGGCATGTGATAAATGATCGAAGCTGATCGACGGTTGGAGCAGGTTGGGACACGGGGGAGAGACGTTTCTGGAGCTGGGAGCGAAGTAAATTTCGGTGGATTGTTTTTGCTTCAATTTTCCATGGCTTCCTTCGTTGGGATACACACGATACAAATGTCTTAAAATATCCTTTTTCTCCTCTCTTTCCTCTAGTGCATTTTGCTGGGTATACGAACACTGCACGTGCTCATCCGCTATGGCATGTTCCTGCACGATATGCGCCAGGGTGGTATCGCGAATGAATGTGAGTCTATTTGCAAACGTCATCCAATGCGCCCTTTCCTAAACTATCTGCTCGTTCTTCCACCAACAGCCATCTCGTGGGACAAACGTGGTCCGGTTGCGTACTACATCGAGCTCTCGTTCGAAGTGGCCGCCCTGATTGTGGAGCTGGTACATCATCTGCATATGATGCTGTGGAGCAACATCTTCCTGTCGATGGCCAGCCTGGTGATACTGATGCAGCTGCGCTACCTGGTCAACGAGATCCAGCGCAAGTTCAAGAAGCATCGGAACTATCTGTGGGTGCTGAACCACATGGAGAAGAGCTACCCGCTGGCGACGAGTGACGATCTGAAGCAGAACTCGGACAACTGTGCCATCTGTTGGGAAAAGATGGAAACGGCGCGAAAGCTACCGTGTGCCCATCTGTTCCACAAGTATGAGAAGATTCGGAAAAACGTAAACTTAAAACGCTGTACGCTAACGTTTCGATCGGTCTTGTCTTTTTGGTTTCAGCTCCTGTCTGCAGTCGTGGCTGGAACAGGATACGTCCTGCCCTACCTGTCGCCTGGGACTGAGCGTTCACCAGAACGGTGGACCACGCGGTAGCCCCCTGCTACCGGATGACATCCGTATCGACGATCAGGACGGTGCGATCGGTGGAGGAGGCGGTGGCCGTACGGCAAACAATCACTTCTTCCACTTCAACGGCTCGCGGTACGTGTCCTGGCTACCGAACTTCTCCGTCGAGGTGACGCACATCAACAACATGCTGCGTCCATCGGAAACACTCCCGATTACGGCGGCCGCCGTTGGCAACCACACTTCGCAGGTGCGCAATATGGCACGTCACGTGCAGGAGATGTTCCCGCGCTACCCGCTGTCGGTGCTGATTGGCGATCTGCAGATTTCGCGCTCGATCGAGGTGACGATCGATAACATTCTCGAGGGTCGACTGCAAGTGCCAGCGAGCGGTACGGGCGATGATGACGATGAGACACTGGGTGCCGCATCGACGAGTTTAAACAGCACGATGGAAGTGACCGACAATGACGCAGCGGTGGATGATGATCTGTCCGGTGAGCTGCTATCTCCTCGCTCGCTGCCGAACTCGTCTTCCGGATCGTCCTTGTCGTCGCTGTCCCCACCGGCCGGGTATGAAGTGGAGCGTGGTACGAACATTTTCGGTAGCTACGACACACTGCTGCGGGACGACACGGTCGAGGATGCGACGTCACCGGTGACCGTTCCGCTCGGGGATCGCTTTTCCAAAAGCCCGGAGGAACGGGAGAAGATTTTGCAGCGTCGCAAGGAGCAGCTGCTGGCAATGGCGCGGAGGAGGTAGGTGTACTGGTGCGGGAAAATAAGGTTGTCGGAGGTTGAACTAACCTTTTGTTTTTTTCCGTTTAGATACTTGGAAAAGAACAAATCCGAGCTAAACCAGCAAGCCTCGTCAGTGGTATCTGCATCTTCTTCCAGCAGTAGCAGCAACAGCAGCAGCACCACCACCATAAGGCATCGGAATAAGAGCTGTATGGAAACTACGGCTGTCGTTGAAAATCCCAGCCACAGCAGTAACAGCAGCAGCAGTAGCAGCAGCAGAAGCAGCAACGATAGTTCCGATCTGTCAAAAGCAAGCCCGTCCTTTTCAACAAGCCACCAACAGCAGCGGCTCTCGTCCACTGAACAGCAGCACCAAGAGCAGGAACAGATGCATTCAGACAGCAGTTTTTGAACTGAAGTTTGCTAGAGGTCGCAGATAAAGTAATAGAAACCGGAAAGCCGACAACGATCTGTCGTAAGCAAAACGCGAAGCGTTGTCGAAATCGAAAAGAACTGTTCCTTGTGTGATGATGATGAGGGGTGTTTGCGGTGCTGTGAAGTTTTAAGTTTTCGTGTATGCGTTTCTTTTTAAGACCCTAGACGATTTTTTTTCGATCACGCATCAAATTTCTTTCTAGTTTAAATCTTTCCTCTAAGTAACATTAACAAGTGCACTAGAGTTCAGTAGATAAGCCGGCGCTCTGCCGCTCTTCCTTCAATCCAGTCATCATGTTAAGGAAGTAGGCGGCGGCGGGCAAAGTATGCAAGAGAAATGTCGACATTTTGATGGATCAGTGTGTCATTTCTAAAACACTAAAAACTGTTGTGATGATATTTATTTTCTAGGAACAAAAAAAAAACAAATCAATCGATTTAGCAAGCGGATGCGAACTCGAGATAACAAGCCATGCCTAGTAGCTTCTTTGGTCCTTAATATATGGTCTAACGAAAGGCGAATTAAGCGAACGTCGTGTGTTTCTCAACTATACCGAATCTGCACACAAACACCTTGTTTGTGTATTGCGTGCGTTTGTGTGCTTATTTTAGTATGTATATGTATGACTGTACGCGAAGAAGCAACCCAATAGCATCGGAACAGGACAGGATCTTGAGATGGATTTCACGCACGTACGACGAGTCCGGCAGCAGCTAGAGATATCCGTGAGGAAGTGGGCATCGGTTGTGCATCCTTCAAGTCAAAATTTGCAAGTAAAATCAACACTTAGCGCGCAATGACACAGTGCAAAGCAAAAAAGCAACAAACAACGCAAACGTAAAACAATAAAGGTAAAATGTTCGTTGTTATTTCGTTTTAAATAGATGCCCTAGGTGTGCTGATGCTTACATGAGAAAAACAAGAGATAATTTCGTAAAATTTATTCTGCATATGAGAGAATTTTCGTTGCAAAAACTTTGATAACTAAATACAAATTTACGTGTTTGGTTTAGTTGAGAAACAAATAGAGAGAGATCGCTAATTAGGTTTTGCTTAAATCCGAAATATCATTAATTTTCCTTATTTTATGCATATTTTGTAATATTTTACTATCATGCAATAAATAAATGAAACATGTAGTGCCTTTATCGTAAATTTTTAAAACAATTAACGTATTTTACAATGTTCAAGCAATGGGTCGCTTGTCAGATGCATTCAGTAGCCTTTAAACGTGCGGGTATAAACGCACGACGTTTGTGGCACAGGGTGTCCATTTTATGGAAGTTGTTTGTTGTTTTTGCGCGAAGTGCACGATATGAAACGTTTGCTGTGATTTAGTGGCCATCGCTTGGAGTGCGTTGATATTACCGGTAAAATCCCAGGATATTCGTTTGTAAGCAGTACTATCTAATAACGCTGCGATGCAGAAACTGATTGTGAAAAAGCAGATTTCTATTTCGCTGAAATACTAATGAACCGGCGACGGTGCGTGTTGGCGAGAAAGAGATAGGCTTACCGATTTCAGCGGCACAGGTGTTGCCCGGTGAAATGAGAGGTATGTAAATAAACAAACCTATCTTGCCATTTCCTAAACCCTACGTCATCCTACATCGCCGTGGAAAGAACCGTTTTCATTCAAAATAGCCTGAACGAAATACCGGAAAGAACCCGTCGAACCCTATCAATTAAACGGGCTAATCTAATATTTCGGGGGGATGTTTTTTTTCTACGCTTGCTCCCATCCATCACATGGATTGACATTTAGTTTTGTTTTGTGACTCAATACAAATTGTCCAACGGTTCGGTTCCTTCCCATCAGGCAAAGGAAGAGATTCCGTCCTATGCGTTAATTTTTCCTCGAAAATCGAACCCCGACAACATTAAAGCTGAAAGTCCGTTTCTGAAGCGAAAAAAAGGAAACGATTTAATTTTAGTGTATGCGCGGCGGATCATCATAGGAACCAGCGCGTTGATCGTTACCATTGGCACGTGCATGGAATAATTAAACCCATGCCCAGTCGCTCGCGCACCCAGTCCGAAGACCGTGGTTCTGCTTTATTCTGTTACCTTCTCGCGGTTCAACAAATTGAATTTGTTTATCATTCCCGATGTGGAAAGAGGTTGAAGCAGTGTGTTAAGTGTGTTGCTTGACTCGACCCGCCAGAGTTCTTAAGATCCTCCGTTCTAGTCGTGCGCTTGTTCAGGTCGTCGCCGGAAGAGGCCTCGACGGGCCCGAGAAGTGGTTTAGCGAAAGTGTGTGCTCCGCACGATCAAAAGTGGTTTGTAGGGAGATACGAAGTTTGATGAATTTTCGGTATAAGTTCCTGCGAGCGAGTGCGTTCGTAAAACTCGTCCCAACGTTCGAGAAGAGATCTCCCGCAGGGTTCTTCTGGGTGGGCCCCCTCTTGTCGATTAAGTTGTCGTCGTCGCCGGTCGATGGTGCTTCGACGCCGGAGCCGGTTCAACGAGTTGCGGTTGAGGTCCGTGACTTAAACCTTGCGCGAGTGCGTCGTGATGCGAAGTGGATGACCCGCGTCGCCAGTGCTGGAATCTTAAAACTCGTTTCCTTTGCATCGGGACGCGGGATCACAAAATTCTTGCCGCTCGATCGCATGCGGACGTTTATTCAAATATTGATTAGCGTCAATGGCACCCCGGTGAATAATATTGCGTTCGTCTCATTAGCCGCCCGAAAGCGTTCAGTTTCATCGCTTCGGCTGATGGAACGAGCCGGAAGGTGAAAAGAAAACTGCCATCACGCCCCAATCAACCAGCCGGTTCAACGAGAGAACAGCGGTAAAGAGAAAAAAACACACTACCGAAAAAAAACCAGACCCACTTCCAAGAGGCCGTAAATAATAAATTTATTGCCATCGCGCATCGCTTGATAACATGTGTCGCTGACTTTCCGACGCGCGAAAAGCCGCACGAAAAGACGCGACGCTTAAGTATGCAGGAAGAAGGGCGCAATTTGGTCGCCCGGACTCAGGTGGAAAGCGGGCACAATCAAACCCCCTTCGCCCGCTTCTCCCGCTGCTCAAACACCTTTGCGATTATCGCGGTTTATAGTGGAGGGGCAAGGGGAGGGGTAAAAGGGATGAACGCCAAAAATGCAAGGAAAATCTTTCCCTCACACTAGTGCGCGAAAGAAGCGGAGTTGCGCCACCGTTTCTTCTATCCTGGCTGCCGGTTGAATAGTTAACGCGGCTGGAAATTGGAAATTAAATAATTCAACAGCTTATGACACGGTTTTCTCAACCACGGCTCGTCGTAGTAGGCGGTGACGGCGTCGTGACATTCATAGAATATTCCGGGCGACACTTCTTGCTTTCGCCGGTTGGTGAGCGGGATTTTTTGAATTCTCTTTTTTGTTCTTTCTCCCCCCCCCCCCCCAATCTCCCCCCGCTCATCCGTTCCCCCATCTCTTTGGAGGCAACCTTAAAACGGGCCCGAACAATCCAATTTGAGTTGCAGGGAAAGGATTGCGGCAAAAATTAACACCCGAAGGTTCAAGTGCCCGAGCGTCTGATGGTGTAATTGGAGGCATTCCGAAGATGAGATGATCCGGTCCGGTGTGTGTGGCGCGTTGGATTGATAGAAATAGAAACGAGACAAAACCCGGCGGAGCCGGAACTCACTTTCCAATGGCTTCACGCTTTGTGTACACACTATTCTAGACACCGCTACCGCAACAAAAAAAGAGAAGAGAAAAGAAAAAAAATCACCCCCGAAACGATGTTGCCATTAGAAATTCCACGTCATTGGTCTGGGCTCGGCTTGATAAATCTTAATTAAACGAATAGCACGATTGTGCTCCAGTGCTTCCCTTTCCGCGCTGCTGGCTCTCAAGGGGGTAAGCTAATTCTGGTGCGCCCCCTTCTATCCTTGCCTTCACACGTGGCTGCGACGGGGTGTACGCGCGTGCAAAAAATGACCTTTTGCCGGGAGGTGTTGGAATGCATAATGGACACGCTGCCTGTGGGGTTTCAGAAAAAAAAACGGTAATTTACATTCTTTTAATAGGCTTTTGAAAGATGAAGCGAATAGATTCTTCATTTACAAGTTCACTGCGGAATTGCTAGTAAGCAGTATCGATTCTCACAAGACGCATCTAGTCCTCATCGCTATTTTTTTGAGTTCGGTACAAGCGTCTATATTTCGCCGGACTTAAGTCTTTATTTTCGGACTTAAGTGAAGAAAGTGTAACGAAATTTGCAATAGTGTAAAAAAAAATATTTAGAATACAGGCCATAAACCAACGAGAATGTGGTACATAAAACAAAATTTGGATAACATTTGTTGGAGTTTAATAAATGTCCATATAAAAAATTCCCTTCCTCAAAAAAAAAACCCATCCGGAACTAAATTCCGTTGCGTTCTTTTCCGTTCCGAGTTTTGGAATTTTCCTTGCGCTCGGCCCACACGGTTCTCCAGTGGCGCACGTGTATGTGCGCGCTTTCCCGGCAGATCGTGGAGGCGACAGGGAAAAGGGGGTGAAAGGACGCAGGATCGTCGTCGTTCCGCTTAATGGGAAATCCATAAACAAACCGTCGGGCTCGTCGGGTTTTTCTCTCGCCCAATTTCTCTTGTTTTCTCGAACGAAGCGAAATGTGAAAAAAATGAACGTCCGCGCGGTGGCGACGGCGGTGGTCGTATTTTTCTCTCTCCCGAATGTGGTGCACACTTTTTCATCTCCCACATTGATGTGCCCCGTGGCTGCTGTTGGTTTTGTTGCTCCGTGTGTGTGTGTGTGTTGGTGACGCAACTTGTCATCTCCAGGAGAGAAGCAGATTTGTGTGGTTTCAGATTCCGATTGCTCCGGAACAAACCTCTTCTCTCTTTCGCTCTCGCGCGCGCACACGCATACAGACGCATAAATAATCCCGAACCATGCTCCTCGCTCATATTTCACACGAATGCGCGCGCTTCGGTGTGGTTCGGATTTTCCTCCAAGCCTAGCGCCGCCGCCGGCGTTGGTTGTTGGTGTCCCGCTCGCGCACATTGTTGCCAAGGAAAAACGCGCGTGGAGGATACGGCGTCTCCATCGTCAACATGTCGTACGTTATCTCGCTGTCGACCGTTTGTTAGGAGAGATTCGCTCTCACCACGAGCGACGGATGGATGTGTGCGGGTCGGAGCGCTGTTTGGAGAGTCTGTTGAACGAACGAACACCACGCTATCAGCGGCGGTCGGGTGTTTCAAACACAACATCAGCAGCAGCAGCAGCAGCAGCAGCAAGAACAGCAGCAGCACAATTCATCTCCCGCACCGGGAAGAAGCACTACTAGCGGTGTCAGGTGTCGAAGCCGAAGTTGACAAAAGTGTGGTGTGCAGCGTGTCGTCGTCTTCCAGCAGATGTCGTTAACGCAAAAGTATACTAACACCAGCAATCGCAGCAACCATTTGTAACTTACGCCGAAATAACTTCAACAACCACGTATACGAGAGAAAGCTTGTTCCGTTCTGGTTCGCCAATCGGAAGACACGTTCGCAAAGAAATCCGCAACAAAAGCGCCCCATTAGTATTGGTAGTGGATGCCAGAGACACACAACCCGAAAATCCTTCATCTTTGCCCATCGTGTTTCATCATCCGGGCAGTGTGTGCTGCTTCTGTTGAGGTAAGTTGTGCAGTATCATCGTCGTTGGTCCGTCGCTGTTTGTGACTGGAAGCAGTGAAATCGCTTAAAAATCTCAGTGCAAACCCACGCACCTCCACCGTGTTTTCATTGACGGCATTCTCGTTTGTTTACCTTTCCGCACGCTCGTCCGCTTTCATTTTCCACAGCACGGTACGCCGTTCGCAAAACGTTGCTTGGATTTATGACCGATTGCGCTCTTCTCTTTCCAGTGCGGTGCTGTTTTGACAGATAGTGAAAACACTACGAAAAAGACGTCCTTGCCGGGCGGTGGCGGACGGCGGTGCGGTGTGGCAAATTACTCCTTCCGCGACGCCGAACCCCAATTACAACACTAGCATCCGGCTTCCGGACGAGATTGATCGTGTTTGATAACGCAAGCGGCAACAAGAAACAAGAACGCGACGCACACCTTTAAGCGCCCGTGTAAAACGTTCAAGCCGCCCCGACACCTACCACCTCGCCATAGTAACACCATACTGCGTTGCGTTTTGTGTAGTGATTTCACGTGCACGCGTACGGCTGTGTTGGTGTCGAGTGTGAATCGAATCCAGACACGCACCGAACGGAACGGAACGGAACGGAATAGACGAGATAATCGGGCTTTTGTTGTTGTTTTTTTCCCACTGCCCACAACACGCCGCAAAATTTTGACAGCTGAGACCAACCACCGTCGTGGTAGTGCGCGTCGTAGTAACCGTTGCGTTTATGAGCTGCTCCGCGGGTGCGTCGTTCGTCCTTTCAGAGATTGCGTTTGTGTGTGTGGTTTTGCACATTATAGAAGCTCCATGTGCGAAGTTCCGTGAATTTTGTGTGCGTACAAGCGGGCGAGTGTAACGAGTGACAGTGATACGTCCTGTGGTAGTGTACGGTGCCGAGAGAGAAGAAGAAGAAGCCGAAGGGATCCATCAGGAGAAGTGACCATGTGTTGATACTTCACAGAGTCCAATGTAGCCGAACGAGTCCCGGACGAGGTCTAAAATTCGAGTGAGTGAACTGGCGTTAAATGTTGTCCCATTTTTTTGTTTTTTTTGTTGCACTACTCTCGCTGGCCCATTATTTTGCACTAATTGAATATTGTTATCATCCACGCGCTGCCAGCACAAAAAAAGCTGAATCTATAGGTTTCGATTGCGCTTTCTATTGCTATTTCTGTTTTGTTCCGAATCCATGAGTCGGAAACGGCTGGCCGAACAATCCCACCCAAAAAACACTTGAACCCGCCGGCCACGGGTTTTTGGCGATAATTTCAACGGAAAGTCTGCTTCGTCAAGTGAAGTTTGTTTTTTTGTCCGCACATGGTTCATCATCCCAACCAGTCTTCTCTTCCATGGGAATCGAGTTTTGCGCCACATGTTTCCCATTATCGCGCGTGGTGCGCCAGTATTTCCATCATCGAACGAGCTGTTTTGGTCATTTCGTGATCGGGTGCGGGTTTTTTTTTTATGTTTCACTTTGTCCTCTGGGTTTATTTATAACAAAACCGAATTCGATTTAAAGCGTGTTTAGTAGATCTTAAAGAAATGCTCACACGGGTTTTTTTTTGTTCAACCTCCTCCCGTCGTTAGAAGAAGGGTGAAATTTAAAATTGTATTTGATGCCGTTGTGGTGTGGGTGACTGTTGCCTCACCAAATCCATTGGCAAGTCGTGGTCGTCGTCGACGTCGTCTTCGTTCGTTAGCCAAAGCCAATCATCATTTTCAGCGTCCAACGATTTGCTGACGTGACGCTTCCGGTTTGCCGGTCTCTCGTTACGGGCCCTGATTGTTGAGTTTTCCCCGTCAGGTTGAACGGCGACGGCGAGGAAAAGTTTTACCCAAAACCCCCCCGGAACCCGCCGTAAACCGTGTTTCGTCGCCGACCGGGAAGTGACGAAACACACGGGGAGTTTGGGTGTGAAAAGGAAGTGGAAAATGGTTGCAGCAGTGCGGTATTATCCTCCAGGGACGCACCAGTTTGATGACAGTTTGGACGGGAATCGTTTGTCTAAAATGGCCAACCTCGGCTCGGGAAGTAGAGTTTGGTAAATGATTTTTTTTTCTTGTTGCCGTTCATGCCCTTGCTTCGATAGGTGTTTCGAGAGTTAATGCGACTTTACCGGGTGATGCGAGTCTTACTTCGGGGGCTTACTGGGTCCCGGTAGGCAGCAAAACTTGCGGCGACTGTTACATTTAACGTCTTGCAGAGCGGAGCGGAGCGGCACTTTTTTGCGCTCCAAATAGCGCAAACTTTGCCTTCCTTCTCGCACTAGCACTCGCTTAAAGAGCACGAATCTTCATAAGCATCACCTCACTTTGCATCTGAATGAATGCTTTATTACTCGCAAATACGTTTCTCCCCGTCGTAGTAAGGGACCCAGATTCCAAGAAACTCACGCTGAAGTCTTTAAGAAGTCTCCCACACCGGGGGAAGCGTAGACGTATTTTTTGTGCCTCCGTCCACCGGCAGCCGACCGAAGGTACGGTTTTGATTTAATGAAAAAAGGACTCTAGTAGCCCCTCACACCCACTGTCCTTCGTCTGTCTGATACGTCAACATCATCCCAGACGTCGGACGGTTTTTCGACTCTGCGTACTTGCTCTACCTGCCGTCCCTTCCTCCGCGCAGGCCTCCCCTATCCATCGAAACGCGGCCAGACATCGCGTCTTGGTCGTCGGTCAGACGAAGGTCGGTCGGTGCGATATCCCGCAAGATAATAAATCTTCTCGGGAAAACCTGATTTTCTCGGTACCCTTCGCACGGTGTACTTACCTTTTCCGGGCAAAACGTTGCGGTAGGCCCTGCAGCAAGAAGTATAAACAAGACGCTCGCTCTACACACAGATCTACGATGGGGAATGTTTAGACGAGCGAGTGGATCTCTTTTGAAGAAGGAGATATGTACATCATCATCGCCATCATCTTCTTCATCGAGAGGAAAATCATCCCAGTCATCTGGGCGGCTGATTCGTTTGATGCTGGCAAGTGCGTCGTTGTTGGGAGGTCTACCCGTGTGGGAGCTGGGTTTTTCCCGCGAAAAACTATTCCACTCCGCCGAATCCGTTCCATTTTGTTGTGACAGTGTGCACGTCACGATGCAAACCCGGGCGATGAGTGCGATTCCGCCTTTCGTTACGGTCCATATGCAACGAAATCAATCAAAATGTTTCAGTTCGCTGACATGTGCGAACACCAACCCTTTAAGCCGCTCGCCCACGGGTGCCGGGTTTAACGAAGGAAGGCGTCGGGTCTATCGTTTGCTGCCGGTGCTGTTGGGGAAAAAGGAGGTGGTAATTATGCATTTCTTCATCGCCGTCCCTTTATCGTTTCGATAATTTGCTCGTTGCCATCCGTTCAGCAGAATTGGCCATAATGGCCAGCACACACAAACTCTCGCAAATCTCTTGGCCATTTGTCAAATCACTCGCTCGCGCCTGAAAGGTAGGCAACGTGCATTACAGCCAGGCTTACATCGTAGCATGCCGTTTCCGCTGCGCTTTATTCATCGGGTGGACTCGGGTGAACTGATGTTTACAGCCTGCTCTGCTGTTCGGTGCGCTCTCCATACACCAATAAATGGCTGCAATGGATGTAAATTAGGGCTACTGTATCCCGCATTCCGATACCGGTGGTCACGGTACCTTTTCCCGGAGAGTTAAAACACCCTTTTTTTTGTGCGTCCCTCGGCCTTGGCTGAGGTTCCCAGTGAGGTGTAAATTAGGGCTCGGATTCTTCGGCCGTTCGGGGGG
>KI915044.1:113935-199903 GCA_000473445.2 Anopheles farauti
GGGGGAGATAATGTTGCGCTCCGAGACTGCTGCCGATGATAGCGAATGGCATCCTGTGAGACAACCGTCCTTGCTGTCGTCGCCATCGTCATGGTACGTGGTTTTCGCGTTTCGATTTCGAAATGAAACTCACCGCCGTGCATTTTGATCGCTTCGCTTTGCGTCCTTGTCGAGTTGTTGATAAGCGACCGCGTCTAGCTGGGGACGCGTTCTCTAGGTAGCTGGGATGGGATTGTGTTTTTTGTGGAACTTGTCGAATGGAAGTTGAGGTTCTGTTTCGTGACCATGTCGGTGCTATAGCAAAATTTATTTTGGAGAAATTTCACGATTTTGTTTATTGTTCTTGCAAATAAAGGTGATTATAAGGCCCAAAATACTGTACATGTAGGACATTCTGTTCGCTGCGTGTTTTTCGTTTCAAAGTCTATAAATTATTTCCAAAAGATTAGACGTTTATATATATATTTCTGCAATCACTTTTCTTTTAAAATCTCATTCCTTGTCTTCCGGAAACTTTCTTTAAAAAAGTTAAATTTCTGACTTCTTGATCACATTTTTCCCCACAATCTTTCAACGATTCGAACTTTCCAACGTTTCGATCCAACCGATTCGGACCTTCGAAGAATTGGGAATGCAGCAAAAGTACTAAAAAAGAAAAAAAAAAGTGACTCGATCGGAAAAGAATGTCTGATTGCATCGGTTTGTGAATTGGTTTTCGGTTCGGGAGCAAAAGAAAAAACACGGAGGAAAAGCATGTGGGGCAGTTGGGATATACGATTTGCCAGTAGTGGTCACATCACCACCGCGCATTGAGTGAATCCGGCCGGATGTTCTGGGTTCTGGAGATTTTTAATTTTTCCATCCACTCACTACCGCTGTCAGCGTTAGGTCTGAAGGAGTTGGGCGGTCTATCGCTCTTTCGTTCTCGTTTGTTGTTATGCTGGATCGATTGGATGAAGAAAAGATGAACGTTTCCTCACGTCTTGTCGATGTCCCGTGTATATGGGTGTGTGTGTGTGTGGGGCTCCAATCGATTCGTCCGTCTGTCCTTATTCCCGGGGATCCGATTCATTTCGAGGCCCAGCAGACGGCGCTCGTACGGTTCCGTCCGCTTGCTGATTGACAATCATCGGTAAACAATGTTCATCGTGTGCCGTTTCGTCCCCACCCCCCAAAAACCGTTTGCCAGACCCGGGGGCCAACCACCTAGGGCTAACGTCAGCGGGAGCGTCCGGGAGATGGATGGAGAGTTGTAGATGAAAGATCTGCTGCCTGCACAGATTTTCTGTGCAATTTCATTTCTTTTCCGAACTTCCGAACACACACACACACACACACACACACACTCGGTGAACTCCTGCGCTCATCTAGAGTCCGATTTTCCGTTTCTCGTTCCGCGCGGCAATAAATGGACATGTTCTGCAGACGGAACAAAACACTCCTTTTTTTCGCATTCGTCACGAAACCTTTGAATTGTGGCCGAATATCGCACTCTCGTCATGCACATGTCAGGGCAGCCACACCAGCGGGTGTTTGTCTGATTTAGCCGCTTTTCGTACTCCCTTTTTCCGTTGTAAGGGACGGGTTTTTTTTTTGTTCGCACACCCACTGGATTTGGCTTTGGAAGAGAATGCTTATACGAGAATGCTTATTGTGCGCAAATCTTTCAATAATGTTTTATTTTTTGGTTAGATCACATTTGCTTCTTCATGTGGCAATTTTGGTTTTCAGCTTCACTTGGACCATAAATTCTTCCAACATGACTCCTATCAGTCATTGCATTTTGAATGTTGCTCTTTTCTGGATATAGATTAAAATGGTTCCAGATCGATTTCTTCCTTCAAAATTCATACGTTAGAACCTTTTGGAAGGCTTTTGTTAGGACCGGTACGATCCGTCAGACATGAGACTACGAAATGCTTATATCGTCCGTAGCATCACCATGCCAAACAGCTTCTAACGTCTTATGAGATAAGATGGCTGCATCTGGAGCTTGGAGAGTACCGTAATCAAATTAGTATCGAGAACGGTAACACCACCTCCCCCCACCCCCACCGTGGGTGGGAACATTTGGGACGAGTTTTCCCCCCTACGCGCCACAATAGATATCATTGCTCCGCAGTCTTGTGCTGGATCTTCGGCGTAGCATCGGAGGATGGTAAATTTAATCGACATGGTAGCTCCATGCCTGGATGTGCTGTCCTCAAAAATTGTACTGTGGGTTTGCCACAGGGTGGGCCACAGAGAGGAGGGAGGGAGAAGTATTTTTAATTTAATATGTGAACACGGCCACCATCGGAGGATTTTTAGTGAAACGACCAGCACCAGCAGCAAATCCTTCGCGGGGAAAGAGAAAATACGGTTGTAGCTACTTTTTTTTTGTTTGGTGTGTGCGATGAAAAAGATGAAGTCACAGTGTGTTGATGGAAAATTTTTGGCTCGGGTGGCATGCGATGGGAAGGTTGAGATAAAAATCTGATTAAATTTAAACATTCTCGCGCTCGCGTTGACGCGCCAGCTGCTGGAACCGCCTCCCTCCCCCCTCCACCTGGAAGCCTGAAGAAACCGGGCAAGTGAGGTTAGAACTCACTAAGAATTCGCTATTGTTTGCGATGGGGATTTTTTTTTTCGAGGTAGCATGAGAGCTGGAAGCTCTCCGGTGGATGATTACCATTTTCGCCGCTGTTGTCATCGGCGCTGAAAGTTATTTTATAAAACGGAAATGTAGAGCAAACAACAAACACAAAACTTGCGTACAGTGACTTGTGGTTGTGGAGGAGTGCCATCATTAGCACCGGAGCCACCGACATCGGAGCGGCGACAGGGGGTGATAATTTTGTCACGCGTATCTTGTGCGCTATATTTGGGTTTTTTTTGTTGTTGTCGTGTTTGTCTTGGTGATTTTTTCAGAAACCAAACTTTTGAATAGACGTTCTCAAAGAGAGAACGCATTTTTTAAAATTTAATTTAATTTGCATTTTGTCTAAGGACAGTCATTTAGTGTAAAGACAAATTAACCAGTTTGAACAAGTGTTTTAAAGAACATACCTTACCAAGATACACGACCGGGATTTGAACTAATGGCCGTGATGAGAGGGTCCCTTTGCTAGTGTCCTTTCCGGTTTTACCCCTGCTAACTAGCTCCAATCTCAGGCCAATGCATCCGTAGCAGGCACACAGCTAGAAATTGCGTCGATTTTGGATCGAGTCGGCTAAAACGCTCGCTCCCCTTGTCTAGCGTGAAAATGATGCGCGTAAATATATTCGACACGCAGCCGGCGTCCCCGCCAAACACGTTCGTTCGTTCGGTGTATTGTGTTTTGCGCGACACGCCTGTAACAACCCTACGGGCCCGTGTTTATTCTAATTCTCGGCACTCGGATTTTGGTGCAAAACGATCGTTCCCGGTACCGCCGGTGGTTTCGCCCCGGAAAAGACGTTTGACGGACGTTTGAACGAACCGGCAGCCAGAAGGAACCAGATACCTACCCCTGCCTCGGATGCATCCTGGACACCTTTCCTGGTGCGATGCGAATCGTTCATCGTACACGCCATCGACCGATGGTACACACGTGCTCGCGTATCCTTGGCCGATTGGTTGGTCGATCGTCTACGACTGGGAACCGGTGTCGTCTCGGCTTGTCATGTTGGCTTGCCTAATGTGCACCTCGACTGTGCGCCCGTGCATTGGATGCCCCGGGGGAAATTAATCATCATCATCATCATCGTCGTCGTCGTCTTCGGCTCCGGAGCGGATAGCAGCGTCCGTTTTACCGTCGTGGCCAGTGCGGGCGCACGATTGCCGATGCTTCTCGTTATCCTGTTGGCTTTCGATTGTTGGCTGTTGACTCCAGCGTGCTGCATGCTGTTGCTGCAGCCGAACGAGACCGGTGAGACCTTCCGACGACGGTTCGGTCCGGAATCCGTAGCAATCCGATGATGTCAATGATCGGTTTATGGGCGTACGCGAATTGCACCATAACAATCCCCCAGACGAGAACGAGAGCGAGCCACGCTCGTCCGAGACGCGCTTCCCTCGATGAGATGAAGAAGGAATCAACACGCGGGTGCTAGCAGCAAGACATCGTGTATCGGCATCAAATTTTTCCCAAGATTAGCAACAGCGAAAAGGGAAATTTAGGGGCCTTTTCCCTAGGAACAATTGCGCCTCGTTCTCCTCCAACATTATGCATCCGCATGGGCGATTGCGTATCGCTTCCACCCTGGCATTGCCGGGCACACGCTATTATCCTGTTTTTATTGTCAATTCGGCCATGCTTCAAATTCTTGCACATTCACTTCGTACTCAATTAATGACAAAACACACGCACCATATGTGGTTCCCCCCCCCGGTTTGGGTTCCTCCATCGTTTGCGTCCCGAAGAGTGCCAAAACGCTAGCGGTGCCGCGTGAAACTGGATTACCCAAGTGCGGGAAGTAATTTAAAAACGAATTTATGTGCGTCTCGGTGCGCGCCACGTGTGAAAAGAATTTGTTAATCTTTTACCCCTATTCTCGTTCGTGCCGCCTTCCAAAAGGAAGGACTTCATTTCCTGCGCGCAAGTGTGTGTGTGTGTGTGTGGCCGTGTCATATCCTGGGCCGAAGGAAGGAGGATCACTCAACCGAGAACGTCTTGTGGTCTGCGTTGAGGTGGAAAACTGCGTACGAAAACTGTGAGTGGGGATTGGTTTGGTGGTGAAAATAATCCTTCCGCATTTCGGCAGCGTGTGCTAAACGCGGACAACTATTGCATTTTGGGTAAAACGACTCAAGTAACAATCATCACTCGTCTTTTTCTTTATTACTTGAAGAACAATTATTTAACGATTTTTTTTCGTGTAGTATGAAAGTTAAGGCAAACATTTTCATGATGCATCGAAATGTTTGTGATGCATCGAGATTATGTTGCCAATTTTCGGTCATTTTGACCACATTGAGCCGACAGTGCAACACCATGCGTCTGCTCTCAGGTTGCAGAGTGCGCCCTAATCGAATCAACCCCTTTTTGAGGAAAGCACCACTCCCTCGGCATTCGACCCAAGGCTTGAGAGCAAAGGAAGTTTGAATTATCCTTTAGGGGACACGGCACCACCACACGCGTGTGTGTGTGAAACCCCTGCGCTTCGTATTCTTCGCCGTTGTGACGTTAGTGGTATAAAAAGGGGTGGTAGATTTTCATTTCGCTTATTATCTCCAGTAATCGAGGAGCAGGGCGAACCCGACGACAGATAGAGATTGTGTTCCCCTTGTTATCGTTTTTCTTCTTCGCCCGCTCCGATATTCCAATATACTCTTCAAGAAGCGTGCAAGACAGAACGCCTAGCGAAGCATTATTGTGAAGAATCCCCGGCTTTCGAGGGGTGCAAAAAAAGGGTAAGGGGTCTGGGTCGAAAATTGACTTTTCGTCGCCTTGTTGTTGTGTTGTGTTGCTTTTTCGGGGGAGGATTTTTCTTTCCCCGAAAACCCCTTTCGTGCGATTGGCGTCTTTGAAAATGGCGTTGGTTAAATGCGTATTTTCCTGAGCAAACGCCGTTAGTCCAAAAAACCACAACACCGGCATCAGGGAAGTACCGTGACTTCTCGACTTTGCGTGCGGAGGAACGTGTGCGCTCTGACGCCCGGGAGGCAACGATCCGTGTCGGGTCGGCTCTCCCGGAGGGTATTTGTTTATGGTGTTTGGTTTCTCCTGTCCCAACCCTCCATCGCCGACACGATTACTGTACGGAGGGCGAAAAATTGGGATCAATTTCGGTGCCACTGAATGCATCCTGTGGAGTGCGCGCGGGAGGAGGAAGGGGATGCGTTATCAGGTACTTCCAATTTTTGTCCTTCATCGATAACAACTCAACTCCCCGGTGAAAGCGAACATGAAGCCGATACACCGACACGAACTTCTAAAATGCACAACCAATTTCTTGGGTTTGATTTTTCTGCCGAAGTGTCGCGAGAGTGCTTGAAGGAGGAAGTATCTTGACGAGAATCGCTCCCACCCTAGCGCTAGCCCTCCAAGGATACAAGGAAGCAGCAACGGGGCAAAATGCAAAGAATTCTGTTCCGTACATATTTCCACCCGATAAGAAGATTCCGGCAGTCAGTAGAAGAGCATCCACTACCGGAGGGTAAGTCGATCGAAGGCGATGAGATAATATCGCAAAGCATCGAACCGGTACGCTCCACTCCCATCATCATTAGGCTTGCCTTCATCGTGCCTATGCACAAAAAAAAATCCTTGAGGTTCTGGCGTGCAAGATGACCTGCGCTTGATTAGGATATTTAACCTTGTGCGGGGAAATTGGGTGGTTCAGGAGAAATAAAAATGTTCCAAACATGCGTCCCAGCAGCTAGAACCGGCTCGAACGATAGGCTTTTCGTCTTGAGTGCTTGATATGTGGAGCAAGATTCCGACAGTCGGGATGAGATGATCCAAGTCGGGATCCCGAGCCTGCAGGCACAGCAAGGGTGTTACGTGCAGATCTGTCGATGTGCCACTTATTATCCTTCTTATGGACCGGTGCGAGAACGGACGGTACACTCCCCCAGCGTTTACACCATCTCCAAGTATCGGCACTGCGTATTGTGCCAACCGGACCGGTCCGAAGGTAATGGTGCACTAAATTATTCAGTTATTGTTTGTTGATTGAATTTTAACGTCACCCATATCTCGTTGACACCCGAAAGAGGTGATATGCGATGTGGAGTGCACGGAAAGGACACCCATAAAAGCGTGTCAAGGTAGTTTACATTTCAATTTGTTTGAAATCGCCCCGTTCGGGGGATACTCATACTGCCAAATTAATAGCCAAACGGGTGCCGAGATTTGTAATGCTTTGGTTGGTGTGCAGGGTAGATGGACAGTGAAAGAGTTATTTTGTGTTTTTTTGTTGTAAATAGACGTTTAGGGTTTCTTAATTAAATTAATTTCTCGCATTTCCAGCGAGGATGATGGCCAAACTCACAGCCGTTTTGACGGAGTAATGTGTCAATTGAGTCACATCGTTTAAACGCACGGGAGGCGGCACAGGTGTGGAATGTGTGCAATGAAAAATTGAATCGCAATCGCTGCGTGCACCGTGTGAGCCAAATCAATTGCTTTATGTGCAAGTTGGAACACGGTGCCAGGTCCCGGTGTTGTAGACGCTGGGAAGCGAAAAAAAAACACCGCCATCCATTATCATAACGTCACCGGGTGCAGCGGCAACCTGGCCAACCTCGCTAAATGGAGGGTCATAAATTTCGAACCATGTTTAGGCCGAACCAGTGTCGTGACCAGGATGGTGGTCTCTAACACTTCGCGTGAAGTTGTGAAGTCAGCCACGGTTTAGAACGCTGCATCGATCGTCGCCGCCGACGCGTTGTGCGTTGGGCAAGAGCGAGCGACATTTGTGGAACGTGTTGAAAACAACACCATAACATCAATCAATCGGCATATGGGGAGCACCGGTACGGTAAAACTCCGGCAATACTCCATCCAATGTCCAGCGAAGTCTAGCTTTGCCAGCATTGGAAGTGATTGCAAACACGGTGTCGGACAGGTCAAAGGTCAGTCGACCCGTCGACCGTAGAACTAGCTGTCGTTCTACCGGTCCAGCACTATTTGCACAGCTGCATCCCCGTTCTCATTTTGAACCGCTGGTTTCGGAACCTCCGGAACGTGGCGTTCGAGTATCCTTTTTAATCGGATCGCTCGGTACGTCCACCGGAGGCCACCGACACCCACCGAATGGGGGTACCGGGTGCAGGAATTTATTTGATGTGTTGTGTTGTCGCACGAGACACTCGCCGGTTTCGGTGAAGATGAAGAGTAACGCACGTTTGCAGGAAATCAGACACCTCTGAACAACGACCAACGGTTAGCTGCCAAGCGTTTGTCACCTCTGGTGGGACCTTCTCCCGCCGCTTGTGGAGGTAAATTTATCCACTTTGGGTTTGCATTCATCCATCAAACGAAAACGGGGTTTCGGGGCGGAACTAGAAGCGAGTCGAATTGCATCACGACGCTGCATGTACACCGGACATACGATCGGTTTATCGTCATCCGGCATCGACGGCATGCACTTAAAACGGGTCAACTCATCCGTCAACGCTAAGTCCGACGCGTCCGCGTTATATGTCACTTTTGAAGCGGGTAGTTGGGAAGGTAGATAAATTAAACCCCACGCTGGTAGCTATTTGTTTGTGGAAATAATTTGCTCCGTGCCCCGTGGGAGGCGTATCATCTCGGTTGCTATTTAAATATAACTAACCTCTCGCACGTATCGCTTCTTACTCCCAATGTCTGCATAACTCCAAACGTTCCATTTCTATAGCCATTGCAGTGTCAGCTGCAACTCGTCAAAAGAAATAAATCCCCCTGATTCCCTTTGATGGTTTCATCGGCGACTGCTGTCGGTAGTTCCTGTATGCTTCGGAACCCAAAAAGGAATGTCTCAACGACAGAGAAAACTCTCGACACGAAAAAAGTCTTCCACGAGATTCGTTTCATATAGTAGTCGTGTTTTGAAAGACAAGACAAGAGAAATACGGAGGCTTCTCTGTATGTGTGAGTGTGCATGTGAGGTAGAGTGAAGCTAGATGATCCGGGGGTTCTGCTCCCCGAGAACGGAAATGGACATTGGATCAGCGACACGTTAGCCGCTCAGTTTCCTGTGCGATAGGAGGAAGTGTGAGGAACTTATTGGAGAGCCGTTGGATGCCGTTGACATCGTGTGTTCTCCTCCTTTTAAGCAGTGTGTCATTAACATCGTATAGCAGATCAGATACGTGTCAGTTTCGTGTTCGCCCCCCCTGTACCATGTACATGAACGAGATGACATCACAACCTCCGGAGCGTACGTCAGGACTCCAGAAGGATCCAAAAAGAAAGCAGGAGAGGAGAAAGAAGGGATGTCTGTGTGCGGGTGTGTGGTGAGGTGTGCATGGATAAAAGTCAAGTCTTGAATGGATTTTTGGGAAAAGTTGAACATGCAACGTGTCAAGACACACTCACACACACACACACACACACACACCAAACGACGTTCTTCAATATAATCGCTAATCCTAGTTTCTCTCCGTGTGTCGTACCCAGTATCGTTCGCAAGGCACCCGCTACGAGAAACTTAAAAAGCTTCGTCTATCATTACATTAGACGCCATCATCCGATCGGGGGTTTGAGGCGCTGGCGGACTTGGTCTTAAAGGCGTGAATTGAAACCATGATTATCTGCCCGGAACTCGTTCATCCGCTTCCGCTGGGCATCTCGAGATCGTCAGGACCCTTTAGCCGACGTTCCGGGGAGACGAACCAATCGATCCTGTACAGTAACTATCCGCTACGTAGTCGGTCGCGTAACTTCAAAACGAAATAACTTTGACACTGATGATAGTCGTGAAAGATGATCTGACAAATTCAAGACACACCAGACACGGACGTGACGAAAGGCAGGGCAAAGTTTGGCAGAGCTATTCCAATAAAATACGCTGTTAAATTATAGTGTCTAGAGAGCTTGTATTTTATACGCTCCCATACTCTATGATGGGATAAGTATTTTAAGAAATGGGTTTTGCAAACATAACGTCTAATTGGAAAATAAATTCGGACTGCTATTGCCTACCAGCGTAGAACACATTAAATCGTAACAAATTTCAAACTCAAATCCAGTAATTGATTCGTTCTTAGCCGGCTCTTATCCTCCACGATGCATGAATTGGACACGAATCGATTAGTTCCTCCGAAACACTTGTTCTGTTCCAAGAACTTGCACGGAAGGCGTTCGGTCCTAAATTAAACAAAAATTTAAATTAGCTCTCAAAAATGGTTCCATGTTTCGCTGCCGACGTTTGTGTTGGCTCCGGAGAGGAGAAAGATGGGCCACACCAGTCTGGCCGTCTGGTTGCAAATCGTGCGCACTATCATAAACCGGATCGCCTCGGCTTCGTCGGTACTCATACGTTGGTGTGGAGGATTTCATTTCGACACTTGAAACAGTGACACAAGCGGGTTTGGGTCGACCATTTTTTTGCTTTTTTGTTGGGTTCTTCCCTCATTCGAGAGCGCAAAAGGATGCCCAGGATTGCTGCTTTGGGTTCGAATCGGGAGCATCTTTTTGTTCGCTCATTTCCATCAAGATGAGCTGCAGAGGGAACGGAGGAGACGGACGGAGTGGGTCGAGCTCGCGGAGGGAGACACGACACTGTTCGACGTGCTCTAGTGGTGGTGTAGGTGGTAGTGGTAAAAACAAACAAATTTGCATAAATATGTTATAAAAGAAGCTTAAAACAGCAACGAAAGTAGAGCCAGATAGTAGAAATAAAATTCACCCTGTGCTCGTGTTTTTTTCTTTTTCGTTGCTTCTGTTGCTCCTCTCCTCCTACTCGTTCCCCTTACTCAAACAGAGCAGCTCGAAACAAAACACTGGAGCAGATAGTGTGTTGCTGTGTGCAGCAGTAGCAGGGTGTCCTTTCATCTTGAACTCGAATGCTGCCCCGGCCACCACCACTACCACCATCGACCGACCGTCACCGCCTTTTTGTTGTTATTGAAGATTGGCTGATGTGAACGTTCGTCCTACGTTAGACTTTGGAGGTGTTCCCCCCCCCCCCCCCCCCCCCCCGGGGGCCCCGGTGAACCTTTTCCATTTTCGAAACCAGACCTGGCCTGGTCAGACACACAACGAACTGTATGCATGCATCTGCACAATACCCCCCCCCCCCCCCCTCCGGATGGAGGAAGCGGGAGGTGGTGGCGGCGGCGATGATGATGATGATGAGAGCTGCTCGAAAGCGGAGCTACCAGCAGAGTAGAATAAATAAGGGTATCCTGCGGGGAAGCTCGAGTGGAAAGACGAGATCCTTTCGAGATCGCCAACGCGCCAACCCCCGCCGTTAAACGGACCGACTTGAACGAAAGGCTCTAGTGCCTGGTGGTGCTGCTGGTTTTTCGAGTGGAAACCCTCCGGACGCAATGAATTCGAGCGGAAGTCATCCGGCACCGCCTGCCAGTGTGTGTGTCCTGTGTATTTACATTCATAAACAGCCGGCTGCAACTAAGGCAATGAGTAATGATGATTCGAGTACGCGTGCGACGAGTACTACCGAGTGCTACTTATTGGACGCTCTATGGATGATCAATCGGACCCTTTCGAGGAAAGGTGGGCTCGGCGAGTATCATATTGCGAGGGTTAATGAAAGTGGACACACTCGCTCCCGTGTGTGTTGATAATATCCTGGCACTCTAGCCAACTGGCTCTTGATGCGAGATACTGTGTGATCTGCTTCGTCTAGTGAAGGTGATAAAAAGCATCTCGCGTGGTTTGGATTTACGCAAACAATGCGGGAAGAACTTACTTTCTAACTTCCTCACTAAGAAAGAAAAGAATCCAAACATTTTACGCTTTTCTCAAACGATGGACCTGCTTCTGAAAAGCGTTCCTACACCCGGCACTAGCCGGAAGAATACATTTCGCTAGTCGTCGTCCCGCTTGGGGGAATTGTTTTGAATAACATAGAATTTTAATTTTTAATCCATTTTTATGTTCCACCTTCTCCGCCCCGGCCCCGGGATGCTTGGGACCGTTCGTGATGACTTTTGTGTTGGAAAACAACGGGCCCGGCCCGGTGAAAGCGTGTGCTACAAAGTAGGCGGCTAGCTCGCAGCGCCCGAGAAGTTGTCGAAGGATTATTGGATTGAAAAGTTTAGCCCATTTTCTAGCCCGCCCAAGTTTGAATGAGCAAGTTGTCCAAACACGATTTGTTCGGTTGGGGTTTTGTTTGCCCGGCGATGGGGTTTTTGCGCTGACTCTGTGGCTGTACATTGTTTGAGAGCAGCGTTTGGGTTGGAGGTGTAGTGGGTAAGGCATTTCAATGTCACGGTCGCTCTTAGAGGACGAATGTGGGTGGTGAGAGGAATTTCGCTTCAAGCATCATGTGTGCAAGCTGAGATTTAAACTCATTACAACAGGCGGCGGTGAAGGAAGCTGTAAATTTGTTGAAATAGTTGGTACAGTCTTGCCGGAGGAAATGAGCCTGCCCGAAATGATCCGATCCGCACGTCGATAATGTTTGATTGAATTGGATTTCACTTCACCAACCGACGCTTTGTTAGATGCCGCCACAGTTTCGGTCTACCGACGAGTAACATAAATTTGTACCATTTAGTGTTGCGTCCCAGCTGGACGGACGGACTCGTGTATGGTTCGGACGCTGGCTGATAAACAAATTTTGCCTCCACTGCGTCCCTTTCCGTGCCGTTCACGAAGCGCTACTGCTGCGGCGTGAGTTTTCCCACAACTAAATTAACTTATCCCCCTTGGCTGGCTGGCTGGGTGTGCAACGTTTCGTGCAGCTTCCCTCCTTGCCTTGCCACGCAGCAGCAAGGCCGCCGTTCAAGAAGCCGAAGAAAGAGGAGTTTAGAAAATCATCCCACTCGATAATCGAGCCCCGACCGTACGCCGACGTAAACCTTGCCATTTTCCGTTCCCGGTCGTGGGGTCGGAAAATCATTTTCTCGCATCTTTTTCAGCCAAGCGAAAATGCCGGTGGTGGGAATGGGCTCTCCGCCCAGCTCATTTTCCAGTCGTCCCTCCAGTCAGCCGGCTTTGACGTACGGGCGAACGGTGGAGCGTCGCCGGGGAACAGCAAAATCCACTCCAGAAAGCGAAAGCCATCCTTCGGTGTCGGTGTCGGTGGTAGGGGCAGCATCACAGCATCGTGCATATCAGCGGCCGGCCCTTCCTCAGTTTCGGGCAGATTAAAGACCATTTCCATGCTCCCTTTTTCCGTGGTGGGGCGGGGAGGGAAGGGCGGTCTGCAATTTGGTGGAGGCGGAGGTTAGTTTATCGGAGCTGATATGCGTTGTTGTTATGCAAATGTATGGCAACGTGGAAAACCTGCTTTCGTTTCGTAACGTAACGTCCAACACACAAACACACACACACGCACGCATAGGCACATCTACGACCATATTTTTCTGGAGAGGGCGACTCAAGACTGAACCTTTAAAATATTCCACCACGATACGTTATCCTTCTTCATGCGCCCATGTGTTGGTATGTGGATTTGCTCATTTTGTTTTTCTTTTCGTTGGTGTAGGAAAAAAAAACAAAAACATCTGCAAAAGAATTCCCAGATATCAGACGAGTTTACCAAGCAGTGATAAACCACATTTTAACCAAAAACGCTGCACGAAACAGCAACCGGAAAGGCTTTCCACTTCACACCAGAAAGCAAACCATTCGCCATGTTGCTGGGTCGGGACTTTCGGCGAGGGTTTCGTCCGACTTTGCTCATTAACCGACACCCCGGCAACGTTGGCCCGTTGGGATTTTCGAATGGTTTGCGATCGGTGCGATTAGTGGAAGTAGTGGATTTCCCTTCGGAGAAACCCCAAACGCCGGGCTTTATTGGGTTGCCCCGAGGCTGCGCTTGGCAACATGTTAATCGAATCCCAGCAACGTATCTCGGTGGATAATGGAATTGATGAGGCAGGAGCGTGTCCGTCGGTTCGCGTAGGATTCGAGCCGGAAGAGGGGACGAAAAGTTGGTGACAAAATTGACAATTAGCCGGGTGTCCAGGTTTCGAAAATGAACTGACACACGGATACGGGAGGTGAAAAGGAGAGTTTCGAGCATAAGGTTTCTACGTTTTTGGTTGTTTTTTTTTTTTTTTGCAAACAATATTTTCAACATGCTATTAAACTTTGTTTTTTGCAGGTTTATTTATTTAAGAGGAGTTTGAGGATTTCTTAACATTTTTGTTGTTGTTATTTTTTATTCGACTGATATTTATCAATGACACGATGTGCACTTAGCTGTGAGCAAAGCTATTCAACCAAAATTCGTTTAATTTCCATCCCAACACATTCCCGATTTTGTCAAAATTTAGTTTAGCAAAAAAAAAACGCGCCTCCCCATCTCTCCAGCAGAGAAACATCACTTTTGCCAGCGATCGTACGGAACGTTTGCTTCAATAGCGAATTAAAATGCCACCAGGTTCGGTGCGCCGCCACCATTCTTTATCAATTTTCTCGAGAACACCAGCAGCCGCCAAGAACTCCACGGGTACCGCGTGTGATTCGCTCGCTACTACGACGAAGACGACGTGTTTTGAGGGTAGTAGAAATTAATTCCAATTTTATTTCACCCGCTCGGGGAAAATGCAAAATCGGCTCGTTTGCCGGAGCGTGTTGCCGGAGCGGATTGGAGCCACGGGAACTGGAGGAGAAGGGGGCGTACTTTCCGCCTCCAAAAGTATATCGCTGGGCATCAGAAAACGTGTTGTTTTAATTATATTTTTCCTCGGCTCCTGCAACTTGCCGGGCCGGTTTAATTTTCCTGCTCGTACCGGCAGCCTTGGAGTAATCGGAACAACAGCAACGCGGAAAGCGGTGGAAAAAATCAATCTAAAATGTGTACCGTGTACACATTGTCTCCAGTTTGTTTAGCATCTTAAGAATTCTTAATTATTTTTCATCCCACCGAAAGGAGTTGAAGCGCGCGAAGCTTAAACTGGTATCACTTTAAGTATAATAAACTTCACGGAAAATTATTTGAATCCATATTATTTAGAGAACAACTTACTTTCAGGCCGACTCTTTAGCATTCTTTCTGGAGTATGAGGTCTATAAGGTATTGCGATTTGTTTTATAGCTGTATTCTGTATGAAAACAATGCTCCAAGTAGTTATAGCTGGCAAGACAAGATGTATTGAAAGCTTAAAATCGCCTTGAGATTAGCAAAAACTTCTTTTCATATTCCATGCTTCCTACAGTGCAGTTTATAGCGAAGGTCTTATTACTAAAGCTGACAGATAGTAGCTCAAATACGAATCATTGGTTTTGTTTTCTATTCCGTAATTAAAAAAACAATGTATTTTTAATGTCTTTAACATCTTCAGTTATTATCAAAAACTAACTAAACTATCGTTTAGAAAATCGTTGAGAGATTATTTATTACCTAAAAATTACCAACAGAATTTTTAGCAAATTAATCATCCTCTATGTTTCTTCACTATCCATTATCATTAGTGAAAAAGAAACAAAATTTATAATCATATGACATTCACTGTAAAATTGCATCTCTGCTTTGCCTCGTGACATTAATGTTCCAAGACCACTTTCTTTTCTCGCCTCGCTTTTCTTAATGGCGTTCCTTTAAAAAAAAACACTCCCTGATAAATTCTGGTTAGCGCCCATGGTTGGGGAAGTGGTCCGTAGCGACCCATCGCACCAATCGGCCGGAAGTCGTTCACCGCCCGTCGGACCCTTCCCGGGGCACGATATTCATCCGATTGCGCCTGCCTGCCTGTGTTTCTGCGCGTGGCTTTGCTTCCGTTTTCGACGCCTTTCGGCTAATCATTGGGACGGACGGCAACGCGATGGCGCGAAGGATGTCATTAGGCGAAGGGAAGGGGGGGCGGGCCGATTTAGCGGACGAGCGGCTTTTGTGTCGATAATATTTTAAATGGCTTTTTGGCGCGTGGAAAGAGCGATTTGCGGCCACGAGCGCATCCTGATGCGATGACGTGCAAAGGCATGATAATTTAATGGGATTTATTAGCCCTCGTGCGCTAAGCTGACATTTTTCGAGAATTTAGTTTTCGAAAAGGTACCGGAATACGTTGTTGTAACAGTTTAGATTGCTTCTTACAGTGCCAAATGTGCTGCCCTTACAAAACAAAACACAGAAATCAAGCATTTTTCCATCCGAATGCGTACGCATGGCGCACCAAAACCGAGACATAAAAAATAAAAGAGCACAAAGTTTGCTCAAATTCTTTTACACTTTCCCAAAATAAACCGTCCCCGCTCCGAGTCTTGTTTATTTATTCCTTCACGAGGACGTTTTTTTTTGTGCCCCTTTCTGGTCTCTTTTCGGACGCCGAGCTTTTGGAATGGCGTCCGGAAGTCGTTAAAATTGGGGTTGCTTTTTTGTGGGGTTTCGTTTCTTATTTTGCAAGTAATTTCTCGCAAGCAAATTCTTTCCGCACCATGCGATAAACGCACGCAGGACATGGACGGTTGTAGCAAGTTCATCCTCGTCCGCTTCTTCCATGGCGCTGCTTCGATTCAAGGCAAATATTATTGGTATAGTGTCCAAGCGTGTATGCTGCGTTTGGCTGAGGTTCTAGAAAGAGATAGAGGGAGCAAAATAGATCCCCCGAGAATTGAATCCCGGATGCTTTCCAAGGCTCTCCACAACATCGCACGCTAGAAGGCGAAGAAAGCGGCAGAAAAGAAAAATAAACAAGGGCCTCGCCGGGTCGTCGTCTATTCGGAAGTGTCTGGAATGTTTGCATCGTGTTTTGAAGTGTGAATAGTTTGGAAATTCTGCTCGTTTTTCTCGGTGCGTTCCGATTGTTGTGTGCTGACTAAACAGAAATACAAACTCCACGGACTTCCCCAAACTTGGAGCTTGTGCTGTGAAGAACAACACGGTAATAAAACACCACAGCTGAGTGCGTAATAATGGAAACGCAAGGAATATATTCGAAATTTGGAAGGAAGTGAAGTAAAAACTTTAAAATAAAGTGTCGTTCGTGCGGTTTTCGTCAAAGTGAAACATTTCATTTAAAGCTCGGTGTGAAGCGCTCGATCGAGCTCTCACGAGCCCAGAACAAATGGGGTTTTTCCCGCAAACGCAAACGTACCGCAATCGGTGAATCGTTTGCGTCAAATATCTGCATTCGACCGAACCAGTGCGGAAGGAAAAATCATATCATCTGCGTCCTCCTTAAGGCCACCGCCATCGGGATGAGGCTCCAGGCTAGCAAGCAACGCCTACACAATTTCGGTCCAACCACCCGGCAGCCTGGTGTCTTCTTGTGCACGGAACCGTTTCCGTATCCGTGTTTTTTTTTCTTGTTTTGTTTATCCTACTTTTGTGTCTCACTTGGGAAAATTCGGATTCCCACCTAGTCGTCTCGCCCCTCTGCCGACTGTTTGCTTTGGCCCGGGAACGCAAACGTGGAATGAAATCTTCTCTCTTTCTCGTGCCAGTTGAGCAAACATTCCCTACGGGTGGAAAAGTAGCCACCCCTGGCCGCCGGCAAACACACCGTCCACCGGCAAACACGCCTCCGAAGGGCGCGATGTGAGGCGCACAAAACCTAAAAGAAAACAAAAAAAAAAACAAAGATCAAGTCGTCTCATCCTTCCGTCTCCGGTGGGAGGGAAGAGCGAAAACTGCTCTTATTTAATTATTTACGAACGATTTGAATTTGAATTTCTTCTGCAACGGAATCCGAAAAGTTGGCACAACATCGTCCTGCTTCGCCGGTCTTGGCACTATCTCTGGTGCTGCTCTCGGTTTCGGTGCTGGTGTCGCTTTTGGTGGACGACCAGTGTCACATTCACCGTCGCCCTCCTTAGCGGCTGCGAACGCCCGACCGGGTTTGGGGTTTTATCGGAGCAGCCACCAACCCCGCCTCTTATCTCTCCGATTGGCCATTATGAGTTTCTTCGACGTTGGCCCTTCTTGCCGCCTTCCTGTACGATTTTCGTGCCGGCCTTTTTCTTCCTTCTCCCATATCGCTCCTCACGTTCCTAATTTTCACAACCCCGGGAGATCCTTTTTTTTGGCGTTTTCTTTGCTTTCGCTGCAGAAACGGTCGGTGTGGTTCTTTCTTCGAAAGGGAAAACGTTTCGCTGTTTTGTGCGATG
Source organism: Anopheles farauti (assembly GCA_000473445.2). Taxonomy (NCBI): domain Eukaryota; kingdom Metazoa; phylum Arthropoda; class Insecta; order Diptera; family Culicidae; genus Anopheles; species Anopheles farauti. The sequence goes on from KI915044.1 coordinate 131,572, forward strand.
CCTGTGACGATCTTTCGCCTCTTCACGCCCGATAAATGCAGAAAAAGGGAAAGCAGCTATCACAAAACGCAAACACACACACACACACACACACACACACACACACACAATAACACGCATCGTCGGGAGGCAAACATCGGCATTGAAATGCAAAGAAAACAACCCACCCGGGTGGTGCTTCGCTTTTCGGTTTGGGGAAAATTTATGAATTGTGAAAATGAACGCATTCAAATGGTGCCGCCGTCGAGAATACGACGATGAAGAACGCAGGCCGAAAACCAAATTGACAGTCCAGCACCGAACGCAAACATACTTACCACACATACATGTGCACAAAACCATGAAATGCACGGCAGCCCTTTCGTGAGATCTGATAAAATCGTGCGGAAATAGGCGAAACTCTAAGCTAAAACAACAACCATCGCTATGAACATCCCAATCACGAGTTTTAAAAAATTCCCTAGAAGATTGTATGTAAAATTTTCATTTTTCAACTAGCTCTCGTTTTCGCAGCAAACGAAAATAATAACACCAACGAAGCAAACACTATCATACCAGATAAGATGTTTATCCGGCTCCGGCATCTTGATGATGCCTTTCACGCAGCCTGGCATCATTGTTTTGCTCTCACAGCGCGTTGGAAAATATAAGTGTAAAATAAAAGAAAAACTAAACGAAGATTATGGGGCAAAAAAAAAAACTTCTCACACACTTTCATTCCATTTTTTTGCATCTTCGGTTTCGTTGGCAGCATAAAGCTTTTTGTTTGGTGTGTTTTGTGTCGTTGTAATTTAAATTGGCTGAGCTAGACACTATCGACAACTTTGTGGGGTGTATTTTTTTTAGTTTTGTTTTGTTTTTTTTTTTTTTTGCTCGTTATTCGTTCTATGGTTATCTTTTCGTTTGAAGATTACGTGACCTTAACGAAAATGGGAACGTGTTTTTGTGTGCACATTTTATTACTTTTTTTTGCCTGGGAAACTGCATCGTTTTATAGTCAGTTTTTTATTCTTTCTTTCCCTTTCTTTATTTCTCTATTTTAATGAGTTTACTTATGTGTAGTTAAAAGTTTGGTGATTTTCTTTTTCTTTAGTTACATAATTTTGCTACTTAATTTTTTTTAATGTTTCATTTTCATTCCGTTTAACCGCTTGGCAATATTTATTCTCTTTTTCTTACATTGACGTGCTGGCGTTATTTTTAATGTTTCAAAGCGACTTACCTAGCCGTTCGAACATGTACACCATCGTCGTCGCTGGTTGAGTAAGATTTCAACGAAACTCAAAATAAACAGTTAAACACCAGTAGTGAAGCGAGCTCCGAACATACGGCGCACACGCTAAGTGCCATGGTAAACAAAACCCTGTGATGCTAGGCTTCTCTTGAGGCTTCTCTAAAAATATCAGCGCCCATCCACTCGTTAAATGGGCAACCCGAAAATAGGCGAAACCACGGGTTACTAATTTGGATGTTTTTCGTTTTGTACCGCGATTGGAGACGACGGATGAAAAAAAAAAATGTCTTACTCAAAACGTGCCCCGTATAGAGGTGAATCGAACGTAAAACGGGCGTCCTCCAGACTCCCTGGGTGCCCGGTGTTTGATGACACTGCCCTTTAGCGCCTAGTTTAATGTGTTGTTAAATAGCTACCGGGTACGGGATTCGTGTGGAACGAACGCCCTGGTGGTAATTGATTGGACAAATTGCTCAAAAATGTATTTTCGGGATGGATATCTTCGCAAGGTGCGGAGTTTGCGGGTAGATAATGATTTGTTTAAACTAGCAGCAAATTGTTCGACGGTAGGTGTATAGAAATCGGTAACGATCGGCTCATAGCCTCAGTCGAGACGTTGCTTTCCTGCAGGTGTTAATAGATGCCAGTGAAAACATCAACCACCAGTATGGGAAGATTGACGGCTTTTTGAAAACCATGTTCCAACGAAGCATCTAGCCTTCCGTCTATCTCAATTATGTTGAAAGAAATGTTTTAAAATCTCTATCGAAGGTCCTTACAACAAAGGGTCATTAGGGAATGCTTCGGGTCTGTTATTTGAACCGAGCAGTGGAACTAATTATATCACTCGCACAAAGCCAACCCGGCACTATAGTGCGACTTTCGTGATTCGTGATACAGGCACGTACATATCTCAATCGCCCTTTCCTCCAACTACAGCAGCACTGCGGTACGCTGAGATATGCAAACGAGCGAACGGACAGTGTCTCATTTCGTCAAATTATCATCCTCCGTGTCAGCTTTCCCGTTCCTTTCCCGGAGTAGCTGAGCTGGTGGAAATTATGTCGCGTCCCCATGTTAGAACGAACGGATCGTACGGATCCGGCTGGTGTCTCTGCGTTCGTAATTTAGCTCCACATCCGATCCGATCCGGCAGGCGGAAATCTTTTACTCGTACCCGTGGGCCCGCGGATAGAGGCTTAGCAGGGAAGCCAACACCAACCGCCATCAGTCGTTCCTTGATCCTTGCGCACCCCAAACCCAAACGACGCACTTGTCGACGTTCGTACACTCGCACGGGAAAGATGAGTTGCTGCGGGATGTGGTGGATGGCAGGCCGTAAAACTCCTTGCGCGCGCCCTGCATTACGCCGAACCGATGGCAGCGCGTCAGAGGAAGAGATTTGTAAGGCCCGCTGCGTTCGCTCGCTGAGAGATAGATGACAGGGTGAGCCCTCGGGCCCCCATCGCAACGGCCATGAGGAACGAACGAAATCCATGTAAAACGTGTCCGGAATGTTTACTACCGTTAATAGTTTTTCGAAAACCGTTTTAGCGCCACCGTTCCACGGGTGGCTCGCTCGTCGCCACCGATGATTATGACGATTCTCGAAGGGCACACGCGTTGCAATCCAAAAAGCCCGCCCCACGAACCCGCCCACCCTACCCTTCCTCGGTGAGGGTGAAATGGTGAGGATCCAATCCAAAATAACCCAAATATCGTTTGTGAGACGTCTCTCTGGAGCGTGGCATATTTTGGAGGATTTTTGAGAGGCGCACGCTGGTGGTAGGAGTCACCAAGGCGCTTCCTTTCGATTGGATCCACCCCCGGTTTGACGCTTAACCCTTGCGTGTGTGCGAGAAGTGTAGTTTCTGTGATGTTTTGTTGAAATATTTACCAAACTCGGCAAGTTCTGGAATCAGCTTGCGGATTACTCAATGGTAAATAAGATTGATTTCGCAGTACTGCGTACTGTTCTTGAACTCGCTTCCATCGAAGGGATCGCTAGAGCACGAACAGTGAAGAAAGCGGAATAAAAACATTGTACAACAGAAGAGCTTGCATCTCGCCAGCAAAACACTTCAGCCGCTTGACTTTGTACTTTAATAAACGCTTCAACTTTTCAATCCACCGAGAGGTGTTCATCTCTCTCTTTCTCCCTCTCTCTTCTCTCCATCCCAGCGTGCGGGATTCTCGAGTGGTGTCGATTAAAAATGCACGTCATGGCATCACGAATTTTCCTCGCGTGCGCCCCGTTCGCTTTCCACGCTCGGTGCTGGTGGCGTTCTACTCGGCTAGGATTTGTGAAGCATCTTGAAGGGGAAGGGCAACAAGATTTAACAAGCTTTCGCTTACAGAAAACTTAATAATTTTCAAACTCACACACCAAACTCCGTTCGCTCCGGACTTCGATACTCGTAGCTCACGACGCCGCATTGTTTTTTTTTCGGCGCTTTATTTATTTCCTTTGAATGGAGCGAGCAGAAGAGTGCGCTTGGTGCAATACAATAATATCGTTTTGACAGTTAATCTTCCCGAGAGGCAAATATTAAAAAACGCAAAATGGAATGAAACCAAAACCAAAACCACCGCCGAACGTCGCTGCATGTCGAACGATTCCTTATCTAAATGGTTTGGCGTGTTTTGGGTGCGGGAGGGCGTCTTTTGGATTTTTTTTTTATTTCTCTGGCCCCATTATTCGGGCGCGCTTGGTTATTGGTTTATGATTATTGCTCCTTTTCTGTTGCTCTCCCACGAACGCATACTTTTGTGGCGCTGGCTGACGGTCGCGTGCGAAACGGCGAAATGAACTGTCATTACTCACGCCGGTAAGTACTTCGTTGCGTTCAGCGCGCGTACTTCAGACGTTGAATTGAAGATCTTTTTTGGCACCAGCAGTCGTCGTTTCGGATTCTCCCGTCTAATTGTGCTCCCATGATAAGCAGCCCTCACTGATGTCGGCTTGACTTCGATCGATTACACTTGAACCGTTTCATAACTATCACCTAGAAGAGGAGTTGCTGAAGGACCCTGTCATCAGCTCCTCGTTTCTAATGACTTCCATTTTTCGTAATCGTTTTTACTTACACCATCTTTCGTTTTCGCGCCGTGAGGCTTTGGTTTAATGAACACCTCTGTACGCAAACAATGCACCCTTTTTCACGTGTAAACTCTCAACTTTTGTCGTCTGCAATTTGAAGTAACAATTTCTTTTCGCTCGTTTCCCTACACCAGGACGTTACGGTGCTGCGAGAAGTTTGCCGAATCTCACCACCCGCTTGTTGCTGCCGTGCTTGCCGACTACCGATGGACGGGAAATTTGTCAAATTTAATTGAGTGGTAAGTCAGAAGGACTTTCCGGGAGTTTTCCGAGTGAACGAGCTTCAAATCTTTTAAACGATAACTCCTTCTTTTTTTGCTTTGAACGAGGTAATCGCGTCTGTTCACCTGTTTTACGTTCGAAAGTGTCCGTTTTTTCCGACTCCTTTTCGCTCAAAAATTTCCCCGTTTTTGTTGAAAATACTTTCCCTTCCGTCGTCCGCATGATTGGCTTACGGGGTTCCGTAATTAAGTTAATTATTTTTTGGCCAAACAAAAAACAAAAAACTACCGGGCGTGATGGAATTCCACTGATGTTAGATTGACTCGCTGCACTCGCGTTACGTGAATCTTATTTTCTTCCCGTAAAAAAAAAAGAATAAAAATCACCGGCAAAGCGTTGATGGCGCGTTTACGATAAAGAAGCAGCGGCTACCATGAAAGGATTTCTGCTTTCACCCGTTTAGAAGGCCAACCCCGCGTTACGAGAGCCACGTTGCACATTTCGCAACATTAATTAAAGCATTTTTAAAGCAAAGCATGAACCGCTCGGTAATGAAATCCTCCAGCGTGCGGAATCCTGCGCGTGGAAACCATTTCCAACCGTCGGGGGCGGGTTTTCATCGGATTATTGTCATTTGCAACACTCCCCTAGCCACGGTGGCAATGGTGCGGGGTTTATCTTTGAAGTCGATTGACCAGACAAATCCCATTTTCCATGTTCCTGCGTGGAGGCGCTGGCATCCATTCACTTGGGGCCGCGGTCACAGTCCTCGGAATGTGTAGCTGTGGGAGTTTGTTATGACTTAATTTTAATTAATTAAGATTTTTCATTCCTATTCTCTTGTCCGTAGTTTTTTTTTTTTTGCTCGCGTTCCCGTGGCCGATAAGCATTCGGTGGATTGTTGGCGTAAAAAGTATCAGCGAGTCCGGAATATAAAAGGAAAACTGATAAGCGAATGGTAATGCATTCAATTCTAGAGAGTGAGGTTATTACTTTACGTACTTTTAATAGGTTACTAGGAATGAGTTCTAGAGAGCTTTTGGAAAGCTCTTTATAAAAAAATCTCTTCTATGGCTTCATGATATTGTTGTATACTATGAGCTACTGGACACATTGGGACACATGCTTAGATGTTGCTTTGTCTTAAAATCAAATTTCACCATTTTCACCACATTCCGACTTAATGTAATCAAATACACAACACACCAAGACGAGTTTTAAAAAGTGCAACACACCTCCAGCTCGCAATCTGTTGTGAGTGTGTGTGTCCCATTGGATTTCGAAAGTTTTTCCTCGTCAGCGTCAAACGGCACCGTACACGTACACCCGTAAATAATGGTAACATAAGTTGGGTTAACATTTTGGGGTTTAGTTTTGCTTGTGCTTCGCTGGTTGGAATTGGATTCGGTTGTGGAAGCTGACCAAGCAGCACAAGGTGACATCGCCGCCACCGCCACCAACACACGTTTGCATACTATTGGGTGCTTTCGCTGCCATCTGGCTGCGGGAGAGCTGATGCTGAAGCCGTGTAATGTGTGAGGTTTTTGACTGGAAAGAAATATACACGCGCCCGTATCAGCAAACCACGAGCGAACCACACACACACACACACACATATATTTATGTGCTTTTTGAGTCCGTCCAGCGTCTTGCGGAGGACCAGCAGCGGTGGGCAGCGGCAAAGTTTGGTTCACAACATTTAAACGATATTTTTCCCGGGCGACACACGCGTGCGGTTTTTCCGTTCCCTGAGTCCTAGAGTCCGCTGGGTTGATCATCATGCAGCCGTTTGGCGGGAGATGTGAATGAAGAATATGGAAAACATATATATATGTGTGTTTTTTTTTTCGGTTGATTCGTCTTCACCCTCACCCCTTTGCGCGTCGAAGCACTTTTCGGAGGGTGATCCTTGCAGGAAGTTTTTTCCCCCTGCCACCCCGGGGGGAAGCTGAACGGGCAAAATCACGAGGGCAAAAGCAATAAAACCCGACGGCATCACACTAATATATGAACGATGTTGTGATGGCGGATTGGGAGGCGGACGTGCGAGGGGAAGTGTGCTGGGAAGAGGGGGCGCGCGAGGGCACGCTCCAACCTAGAGCTCGCGGAAGGGCCACGGTGTATGAGCAGCAGCATGTGGTTTTAATGTGATTTTTACACAAAAATATGATTTACTGGCACTTGTACAACTTTCTTTTACCGCTTTATGTACGCGACGGTTGGGTTTTGCCGTCGTCGGTCGGCAGCCCTTTTTGTTCCGCCGCTCGCACCATTTACACTGGAGCGTCTACTTTCTTCATTTGGCACGACTTCTCCCGGCTTCTTCGGCTTGCTGCCGGCCACGCTTTGTGCTCGTCTTAGCGATGAACTTCTTCATCCGGTACACCGGGGGTGAAATAATTCGCATTCCTTTCTTTTTTTTTGCCAGCGCTGCTGCTGCTGCTGCTCGTAGCGCACTGCTGGCATGATGATGGTGCATGATCTCTTCCATCTTCCGCACCGAACTCGAGCGTCTTGGTGCGACTAATGGTCAACCTTGAAGGATTCGTCCACACAGCCCCGTTTTTCGGTGCGAGTTGATGGCCTTTCCGTTTGTGGTTCGGGGCTCATAATTTACACATGGAACCACATTCGTGTCCCGGTTCGGGTTTGGTACATTGTGGGGTCTCCTACGACTGCCGGTTCCTGTCTCGGTTCCCTCCCCTGTGCACATCGGGGTTTGCTCGTCAAGGCTTAATTGTGGTGGACATGGAAAAATATTTCCCGTTCCGCTCCGTGCTCCGTGCCAGCGCTGGCTGGGGCGGCGGTTGATGTATTTAATGACCTTCCTTTGGGTGAAAGGATACCATATTCGATTTGTACGGGTGGGTTGGTGTGCGGACAGGACACGGACGACACCAACAGGGTGATTTCGATGTCAATTGGTGGGTTATTGGAACATAAATCATACCCGAACCTCCCCCTCCAGTTCTCGGCTGGACTGGTAGCTGCACTGTATGTTGTGGAGGTCATAAACAGTAATATTAAATATCTGAATGTTCGATTTGAGACGTACTACGACTGGGTGGTTGCCTTTTTTCGTGTAGAAATAGTTTAGCTCTTAATTTTTTAATATTTTGCTACATGTACAGGAGGAATGCATTTGGTATTTTCAGTAGAAATAGCTCGTATGTAAATTTTAACTTCTTTTTCTGTTTCATCCAAATTGACATCGGACATGTATTTGCTTCTAAGAAGATCGCTATTTTTGACATGTTCACTGTGGAAAAAATGCTTTGAAACTTCGTAAACCCCACCGAAGCAGGTACAACGTTCTATGTTACCGAAATTTTAATGTAAAACATGCGCTCTACTCTACTCCAGGAACATCTGCTCACCAAAAGCCCAATACCAGAAGCCCATCGCTGACAGGCTCCGGTGTGTTTCTGTGTGTGTGTCATTCGGTTGTAGCAACATGAAAATTCACTTTCATTTCTGAGCTCACCAACGCCTCAGCACATACCGGTGGGTTTAGGCATTCTTATCCCCGTCCCGCACGACGTTAATTAGTTTCGTTTCGGAGTAGTGAAGCAGGTTTTAATAACTTGACGACTTCCGGAGTATAATCCAGATGTGGTAGGTTCCAGTTTTCGCCAATTGAAAAGTCCCAAGCTTTGTGTTCGTTTTTTTGTTGTTGTTATTGTGTGTGAGTGGCTTGCTGTAAGAGCTAAAATACTTCTGAAGCACTGAAATGCCTTCATTACAAAGGGTTCCTGCTCATACACGAACAGTTTGATTTTCGAACCAATAAAAACACGCACGAACGTCGGGATTGGGCGGCCGGAAGCATGGGTTTTGCATTAGTTTTGCGTTGATTAAAACCGCCCGTTCGGATACGAAAATTGTTTTGCTTCATATTTTTTACATTAATTTGCCGACACAAGTTCTTGCTCCCGAGTGCCGCCTCTCACGCCTCCATTTATATGCAAAGTAGCTCGCTTTGTACACAATCCCCTTTTGTGTGTGTGTGTGTGTGTGTGTGTACTGATGCGCGCGGCTTTAGTGAAACTTTCCACAATCAATTGGTACTTGGTTCGTCCCGTAAACATTGAGGCGACTGGAAAAACGGTTTTATAAAAAGCTACCACATTGTGCTGTGCCATCGGTGACCACCCAAAAAGCCCCATCATCGGGGGTGTTTGGGAATCCTTTTGGTAACCGGCATGGAAAAGGGCTAAAAACCTTGTAATGGGCATTGGGATCTTCTTCTTCTTCTTCTGAGATTCGTTAGTGCCGGTCCGGCGCTGTTGCTGTTCGATAAAATTCGATCCTCCTATTTAGTTATGAACCGGGAGCATCGTCGGAATCGACGCCCCAGGGGACGAAGCCGGGGAGATTATCAGGACTCCCAATATCTTCGTCCCCGTACCTTCGGCTCTCCCGTAGGCCTGTCATCGCCCACCCGTTTGGAGCATGTTTGGACGAGATCACCACCTTCTGATATGTGGCAATGAGATGGTACGAAATTTCGGGGGGGGGGGCGGTGGTAGCAAGGGAAATTGCGTTGGGCATTAAGAGCAGGCCAACTTCGAGCTCTGGGGGAAAATCTCCCGAGCATTGCCCGAGGCAGGAGGACCGAAGCGACACAGCGATGTGCTGTGCTTTCGGGGATTTTCGGGCTTCATTTCATTTGTAGTCATTCAATTTACTCCCTGTGTTGTCCTCTGTGGTTTGGCGGAGGAGAGGCCTGTGTTATTACCGGTGTCAGAAACCCACAAGACAGTCGGCGGTGGCAGCGGCAGCTGGGTAATCTCGTCCACCGGTTAAGAAACTCATCAGCAATCACCACCCTCGTTGATCCCGTACCATGTTCGATGCTTCTTTACATAAACACACGCAAAAAGGGTAGTTGCTGTGCCATGCAAGCGTCGAAAAAATAAACCTTATTGGGTCATCCGCAGCTGATCGGCAGTACTGTAGTACGAGACCGGGTGGGATTGTGGTTTTAGTAAATGCAAAAGAGTTTTAGTCCGGTTTTAATCCCCCTCGTTGCCCTAGACGATCGAATTCCGAAAGCTGTAGCTTGTCCCATCTTCAGTTATCCCTCCTCTCAAATGTGAGACCCAAATGGTTGGTCAAAAAAAAACGTATTCTAACCGGATGACTTTTTTTCCTAGTCGTCGTTCATCTAGCCAGCCATATCTAGCAGGGTAATTTCCCCAGCTCCGTTTGCTTGGGAAGGTAACATAAATTTCCTTTTTTCTATCACAGCCACGAAGGCGGAGCGGTGTTTGAAGTTGCGGAGCATAAGGAAAGGGTCGCACGCAAGTTTGCTGAACAGATTTAAATACGAGAGCCTAACGAAAGCGAACGATTATACACTACACTATCCGTTGGGTGCATCGAGAAGTGTTTCTATATTTCAAGAACCTAATACATTTGGTTCTATACAAATGGACAAAAACTCACAGCCAACCGTTTTTATTCCAGAGCAGTGTTCCATAAGCACCCACGAAGAGTTCATTTAGTTGTTTGTATGCTATAATATCACCATAAACTACACCCAAGCAATCCATTCCATTGAACGCTGTTTAGATGTAAACGCCTAAAATATGCCTCCGAGCCTGAAGCCAATTCCCGGACACCACCCTCGCTTTTGAGCTAAAAACGAAAGTCCAGCGTTGTCCATCGGTTGCAGACTTGTGACGTCCAAATCCAAGAGCCTACTTATTTGCCGGATCGCTTAATTGGATAATCTGAATCTTTATAAATAATTGAATATTCCGATTTCACTCGCTTTTTTTCAAAGCAAGGGTGTGTCTAGGGCAACGATAACGCTCGGGCTTCCCATCCCATGCAACTCGCCACCCCCGGAGGGTGGAACGGAGGGTAACACTGTGTATACTAAAACACAGCCCCAGCTAAAGGTGGAGGAGGGCACGATAATGAGATTGTATTTTTGCGTGCGCTCGGGAAATAGTTTTTCCCTGCTCTCGAAGCCACACCAGCCACCAGGCTTTTCGTTTGGTTTCGCATAGCCAATTTTCGGTTGGTGTGTGTTTTTTTTTCTTTCTTTTCAGCTGCCTCCAGCGCTCCAGAAGGTCCAGAAGGTCGTTGCGTTGCGTGACGAAGCTCAACGGGCATTAGATATTGTTACATTTGGGAAAAAAACGGCTACAACCGTTCTACTAGTCCGGCGGTGCCTTTGTGACGTTTCAGCATAAAGAGGTTCAAACCTCTCTAATGGGTTTATGGTAGCAGCAAGAAAATCACGCGCTACACAACCTGATCATGACTGGTTTCGATTGCTTTTGAAGGTTAATTTGACTTTGCCTTGTTTTTGGCGTGAGAGAATACTGGAAGCAATGTTCCTTTCAATGTGTGCGAGTTTGTGCTTAACATAATGGTTCGAACAATTTAACATGTTTAACTTCTGTACAAAAGAATCGTAAATTAAATACTACTGCTGATCGAAGCGTTCCCGATCAGTCACACGCCGACGGATGTTGCATGGTTGTATGAAAGTTAGGTTAAGGAATCACTCACCGCCTGGCTCCGGCGCCCTGGTCATGGATTGTCCCGTCCGTTTTCTCTCCTCCGCGGTTGGCGGTGGAATATTTTCTATATTAAAGGTAACATTTGCGTTTTATTGCAGTTTTCGGTTCGCTTTTTTCCATGCTTTTACGTCCCGGGCATTGGCTGTCTCTTTTCCGCAACCATGAAGCATTTTCCACGTAGGGGTGATTCCTACTTTTCATTCCGGACATAGTGGTGGCCTCGACTCTTGGCAGCTCTTTTGGCATCCCTTCTTTTGAATCGCACGTCTCCTTCGTAACCATCGTCTTACGTTGTCCGACGGAAAAGGGATCTGCAGGATCCGTTTTTCCCCCTCGTCATCGTCTTTCAGCCGCAGATCCGTGCGAGAAGTTCTTTCATCGAATGTGGCGCGGGGTTTGCTGGTGGACTTCGCGCGTGGATAGTGAAGCATCATCACATCCTTTCACCGAAAGGGCCAGCGACGGCGTTATGATTTCTCTTTTTCGTGTGTATTGTTGTTTGTGGTTTTGTTACTGGTGAGATAGCGTTTTTCTTTCTTTTTTTGTGCTATAATTTTGTCTGTGGGTTTCTCCTTTTCAAACACGAAACGGAGTGGGAAAATGCATGCCGTTGAGGACTCAGAGCGGGAAGGGAAATGGAAGAAATAAAGAAATGCACTCGTTTTTAATGACACGATGAAAGTGTGCGGCTGAAGTAGTGAGTAGTCAATAAATAAATATTCAACGCAAGGTTGACGTGACTTATAAGAATCCGCACAAGGAAGCAGTCGGCAACGTTTCAAAGCGAGTTGATAAGAAAAATTTTGCAAAATCGTCGGCAACTATCACTACCACCATGGCATCTTGCAAAAGATAGCATACAAAACAGCAAGTGGCGATGGTTTGACGCGGTTTAGTTCTCCGAAGCAATCTCGTTCCTAGCGCTGGCATGTATTATGTATGAGCGCAGAACACACATGCAGACACGAGAGTAGTAAAGCTGTGTTCGAGCAACAGCGAAGAAAAAAAATACGATCGTTGTGTGAGGGGTATAGAAAATTCGAATGGAAATTTAGGATGTTTGCAAAGAAACTCGCATTTGCTCATTTCTATGCAGCCATGGGAGTCGTTTCAGCTGTGGCTCCGGTCGCTTGCCGGGTGCAGTGGGGAAAGAGCCTTACGATCACACATGGTTTCCTCATATACGCCCGCCGAGTACGTCCCCATTCAGTTGGTTCCTTTCAGATGTCCCCCGGTTGGCTGCGTCATCGTGTCTGAATCTGGAACGAAATTTTTAAATCTAACATTCTCCTGAACTTAATTTTAGTTTTTTATACTTAAACTTAAAAACCAATCCTTTTAAACCATTCCACCTTGTTTGAAAGATGTGAGAAAAACGATCTGAAAAAGTTTTTACAACTCTCTCTTCTCCATATTAATCCCGGATTTGAACTAATGACGCCTAGATCACACGTCGAACATGCTAGCATGTCACCGGCAATATACGTTGTTTTGATGAAGCTTATTTGTCTTTATAAGTCGATTACTATTCTAATGCCGTATAGACTCACCCATTTTTCCCGTTTCAAAAGATCAAATCAATACATGAATCTTATCCACTTTCGCTGTATCATGCACCCGGTACAATAAAATAAATTTAAAATCATTCATAATCACTCACATAAACCGGAATTTCTTTATGGATGGGAAATTCCCGCAATTATCATCTATCATGTGCTGGCCACCGTTGCCTTCACTCTAGTCCGTCGCCAGGCAGTAGCCACGGTTTCTACCTCTAGGGACTGATGTGGTCGAGGTCGTTATCTTTACAGTGTGTTGTATATTTTAGCCAGGATTTGCGTGTCCCTGACGCTGTCGGAGGTGTGAAACGGTTAGGTTTTATTTGCGTGCTACCGTTTATTGGGCTGCTGTTTATGCCGATCGTCAGTGGATGTAGATGTTTTCTAGTTTTGTTTTGTGGGAACCGATTGTTTCCAACAAATGACGTATTTTCTCGTCGTGTGCAAACGAACGAAAGATAGCGCTCGTTATCTTATCCTTGGCGAGGAAGTGTTTATGTTTGAAGAATTGATCAAGATTACACTTTAATGCCACACTATTACGGTAGAGTTTGCAAACAAACTCTTCCGTTTGGAGCAATTTATTGCATCATGCCTTCCAAAGCGTATTCCGGTCGCACTCGATGAGCTGTTGCTTTACGTTACGCATGCCTTTTTATTGGCGAAGCTGCCTTCTAAGATCTTCATAGACCCTTCCGCGATAGCGTTGACCTGGCTGCCCCGCACCCGCAAGACGTGTGATATACTTAGCGCGATAAAATATTCAAATACACTTCGCGCGTGAGTTTGGCGAGTTTAATTGAGTCTAATTGCGGCGGTGGCGGTGCAGCACAAAGCACTCGGCTCTCAGCCCACTGCGCCGCGCCGACCGGAGGTTGTTGACGGAGGGATTATGTGGGGCAACTTCTGTGGCAATATACACACTCAGCGGCCCGGCTCAAAGTGACCGTTTATTTAGGAAGAGATTACTCGTCGCAGTCGCAGCCGCTGGTGCGATGTTGTTGTTCCCGCGCAAACCCCCGGCACACATTTTGGGGTAGCCACAATATCGTGCAGCTGAAACTGGCACTGCAGCAGCGCAAACGATCGCGGACCTTTCGTCTTCAAAACCGGGAAGCCGCGAGATAACCGACGGGGACGCAAACTTCAAACGAACATGCCGCGTTTCAAAGAACTGGAGATTGCAAAGCACCACCACTAGCAGCAGCAGCAGAAGCAGCAGGCATGTTTTATTGTACTTAAATCGCGTCGTGCGACCCATATACTCTCTTTGTGTGGGGTGTAAAAGATTATTTCTGATGGGTGGAGATTCCAAGTTAAACGGGACCAACCCTTCATGGATGCAATCTCAATATTCTTATCAAAAGAATGCAAAAAAAAACAAACGAAAGAGATTCGAGCGGCTCGCGTGAACCTTTTAATGGCTGCTCGCGAGACATTTATGGGCGATCGAATGTCCTTTTAATTGGTGCGATGTTTGTGCTACGGACGGAGATTTACCCTCCATTAAAGGGAAGATCACGGGGGTTAAAGAATTGTCGATTGTTTGATTAATTTGTTTTGATTTTAAAGCGCTTTCTTTTAACGGGCATACGCGTATCAACTATCTCAAAGGGGTGATGGAAAATGATTTGCTTATGTGATGTGTATCCAACAATTAAAATATGTAATTTGAATAGAATGTATCCTACGGAGAACTTTAAATAGAGGGATAAAAATAAAAGCCAACATTATGCAAAACCATGTAAATATCAACAGCCCAACTACCGTCAAGCCCAGCAAAACTCCCAGCGCGCCTTGGCGTATGCTTTATCGTATAGCAAATATTAAAACCTAAAGCATCCCAAACCTCTGATGACCGTTGATCCGTCTTAGTGGTAGGCTAAACGGGAGGGGTGGGTTTGTTGGGTGCCGTCGCTCACGCCGAAATTCATTTAAGGGCAACACACCATGCCTTGCTAAATGCTTTCACTTCCAATAAATACCACATGTGCCCGTCTGTCTCGTACTGTTCCTTCCATCCTGCTTTTTTGTTTATTTAAACACACATATGTCGTCCTATTGCGCCTTTGCACCGGGGCCGATAAATTTCGGCCGACACCGAGAATGGAACGATGCAAGTTTGAGCGGTCTCCAATGGTTCCCCCAACACAACGCCTGTCTGTTTGTGTGTGTGTGTGTGCGTCTGCTTGCGAGGAGTTACACAAAAGTTTTAGCGCTAAAATTTGCGAATAAATTACTCGTGCTCCTTCGCCGCTTGTTTCGCTTCGGACGCAAACGCAAACACGCCACGTGCTTGTTCGTTGCGCCTGTTCGACGCGAGAATTAGCTGGTTGATGGGTCGTTTCTGCATTATGGGCACCCCACGCGAAACCTCCCGAAAGTGTCTCTCTCCCCCGCTCCCCGCAAGACATCGTCACGAAGATGACGATGCTCGCATCGAGCAAATTTCGGTGACGAAGCTTGCACCGCATTTGGGCACTTTCACGGTAGCTTAGGGAAATTGTTTTAAGAAATTAAAATACCTTCTAAGTCTTGGTGCACGGTGCTGCAAAAGCAAGAGAGGACACGTGCATGGTCGTTCTGCGGAGGTGTTTTTAATCTGCTCTGTGTGTGTGTGTGTAATCTGCATAATAAGTAATAAACAAGCTTTTTTTGTATGCAATATTAGCTTCATTTTCATAAACAGAACATATTGTGGGGATGATAAGTCTTAGGCAGAATATGGTTTTACGTATAGCATTAGTTATAATTGCAAAACACAAGGAACGGCAAAAACAACCACACATTCTCGATTGCAGATGTCGGCAGAATTTTTTATTTGACCCTCACTATAAGAAAAACTAAGTCCGGAAACATTAAATTTCCGTATTCTCATGTCCCTTTCGCAGCAGATGGTGTTAAATTATGGCGGGTTCTGGTTCTTTCTGGGCCACTTTTGGAACCTTATGTTTGGATGACTTAAAAAAAAAGAATATCTCTCTCCGTTGACCCTCACACTTTGGACCATACGACTAACAAGACAAATGTTTACGCACCACAGCTAGCGATGGTGGAAAAATAATAACTACCTGATAACAGGACCCTCATTACTTACGGAAAAATTGATTATAACCACCTCGTCCAAAAAGTGGTGTGCCCCACCGTTTTGTCTGTGCTGGTTGGTTTGTTTGATAATCCGAAAGAACCCGGTGGCTGATAGCGAAATCCGGATCGTTCGTAATGTTGACGTCTCGGTGCGGTGTGTGGAGGTCAGCCACCCAAAGCAACGGTTCAGACGATAAGAAACTGACGTGTTTACTTGACGGTCACCAGTGAAGCTGAAATGGTTAAGTAGGCCGTGAAATAAGCGACAAATAACTCACTGAAAGCTGCATTGTCTGTGCTCGTCCGGGACCACCCGTGGTGGACGAATCGTTTGTAATCGACACCAAGTCGGCACGTGGACTTCGGTGTAACAGAAATCGTGAGACGTGAGCCCTCTCCTCTCCCCCGGGGGTTTAGACGCGCCAGGCACGCGAACACGGGAGTAAATTGAGTGTCATTAAATTAACTATGCACCATTCGCACTACCAACATATACCTCCTCCCCTTTTCACCGAGCCCCAGCACTTCAATTCGAACACAGAGCTATCGAAGATATCCATTAGGGTCGCAAGAACTTGGCCTCCGAAACTTCAACCACAGTTTTTTTTTACGACGCTCGCTCTCGCGTTTGATTGGTCGTAAATAAAACACGAAAGCTCGCAACGGCGATGCGGGAGATAATTTGTAGCGGTCGAGCATTGATTTAATAGATACAATTATCGAGTGAAGGTGGGTGCCGCCCCACCGGCGGGGGGACGCCTAAGTGGCTTCCATTAATGCTCCGCGAACGGTGGCAGTTTGTTTTCATTTTTTCGCTTCAACTAGCGCTTGACGATCGCCATTTTCGTTCGTTTCGAGTGGACGATTTTCAAAAATCCCCATTCGTCCGTGTTTTTGTTTTGTGTTGTGTTTTGTGGGGTTTCGGTTGCTTTTGCAATGGTAACCGATTTGTGACCGCAGGGAATGCCGGTCGAAATTGATTTAATTGGAAATGGGAACGGTCTTTCAAACCAGCTCAGTAGCTCCTTATTTTTCAATTAACTATTCGAAAGCAAACCACCGCTGGATCTCGATAGCATCGCAATATAAGCGCACGAGAGAGAGAGAGAGAGAGAGAGAGAGAGAGAGAGAGAGAGAGAGAGAGAGAAATTACATCCCGATAAATGCTTATCCGATCAAGCGTCATCCAAAGGAAAACAAAAATACACCGCTGATGCGCGATTTACGATAAGCGATAAAAGATAATTAAAGCAAAATGTGTGCCCCATCAAAACTGGCACGACCGGTGCGCGATAGAGAGCCGGTGTTTGGCGAAAATATTATCTGATCCAAATTTCAGCCCATCCTAACCCCCTCCCAAAACCCGACCAATCCCCAAAGGCTTCCCAACCGAGGAACAAAACCTCCACCGAGGAGCCACACGGTTTTATGATGTGATGCGCGTGTCCGATGCTCCTCATGGCCGCCCACCTCACGACGTGTTATTCTGGTTCGAATGATGAATGATTCGGTTTCCGACCGGGCCCGACCCGAGGCCGACGCCGTGGCTCATAATTTAGCCAAAATTATTCAAATCACAATCAACCAAACTCGAAATTGTTGCGCCACCGCTGTCGTCGCTGCTCGGAGCATGTCCTTTCTGTTAGAGCGGGAATAGGGGGGAAGGATGGGCAGAGAGTGGGCAGAGAGTAGTCTATACCACCCACTAAACACCATCACGATATGGATGTGTCGTTTAGATTTGTTTTTTTTTTATTTATTTACGGAGGTTGGGGTCGTGCCAAATTACGTTGGGTTGTAGTGGTGGTTGGTTGGTTGGTGGGTTAAAGCAAGCTAACCCTTCAATGAGAAGCTAAGAATTATGTGCCATGTCGCGTATCTGGTTTATATATTTCAATTGACTCCTTCATTTGTTGGAATGAAAAATAAAAATAAAAAGTTATTTTAAAATCCAATATCTTTATTGAAACCAAAACTATCATTAGTAATAATGTTAGCGAAACCTTTTACATCTTTAAAGAAGCTACTATATATCCGACGAAAAGGAGCTAAATTTGTTTAGCTTTTCCATTCAAAATGTATGCAAAAATATGTCCTTTTTATTCAAAAGCAATCTACAATGCGCCTCCTCTTTCAGCTAGTTCTTTTTACCTTAGAGGGTTAATGGGTTGGAAGCAATTGTTAGCAAGGATTAGGTTAGCCATGCAACGATCGCTGAACGATAATTTATATCCAAACCTGTACTGAATCAAATCATGGCCAAAACCAACCAAAAGAGCGTGGTCATTACTGCCTCCCCGCGCTCCTGCGCGACCCACGCAGGGGAGATGATGTTTGCACGCATTTGCTGTTGCATTTGTCATAATAACAACGATTATTGTTTATTGCCGCACTCCCAACGGCAAAGCTCGCCGACATTTCTCTGTACCCGTGTACCGAATTGCACAGCAGATAACGAATTGCATACGAATCCCTCCACGCCAATCAGTACATCTGTGGGTAATTGTGCGGCATTTTTGGAGAAACAATCGGTCCCGAAATCGGGCACACCGTTCTCCGGAGGGGGTGTGCGGGAGTGCGGCGGCAACGCGGCATAACCCATTCGAAACTTCATTCCGATGGCATTAAAACGGACCCTAGGACGGGACTTCCACCGTCAAATCCAATTGCGCCACACACAACCGAAACGGACGGGTAGCGCACGCTCGTAAATCGTGGTTTCGTAGTTCGCAACTACCGCGCCGTGGATTCGTCTCGCTCTGAAAATTTTACCAAATCAAACCCGACAAACCACGGCTCGGTACGGTGGCAGCGGTTGGGGATTCGGATTCGGAAAAACCGCCCACGAAAAACAATAAACTTTAACTTCATTCCGGGCTCCGCGTGGTGAGCAGATCCGGCTCGAAGGACCAAACCAGCTATGAATTGATCGCGCAATCGATGGATGAATTTGTTTCACTCCCTTTCGCTTTCCACCATTTAGCCTCGATGAGATTTTATTTCCCAAATTTCTTTCCGGCTTTGGGTGAAGTTTCAATCGGTTTTGTGTGTGTGTTTTTTTTTTTTGCTTTTATTCTACAAATACTTGTGTAGGAAAACCGACTCGATTGAGACCAATGCGACGAAAGACAACAATCTATTTATCAAAAGGTTGGACGGGGTCGAGCAGGCGGGTGAAAACCTTTGCGCGTCATCCTTCACCAATTGCAGCGGAACGGTTGAAAGGAAAGAAAAAAAAACCCCCCACTGGAAAAAATCAATTCCATTGAAATGAAAAGCTTTCTATGCGGGCTTGCGAAATCGGGCGTGCGAAGGGAAGGGCACCCAATGCGACGACTCAATATTGATTTGAATTTGATAGCTTGTACAGCGTTTATTTATGAGACACATCCCTTCCGTGACCTCTGGCACAACCGCGATGAATGCGGATGCGGCATTCCCGGCATGATTTACTGGCACTCCTCTCGTGTGCGTGTGCACGATTTTTACTTCGCCAAGTTGTTGCTCGCACTGGTGCGGAGGCAGCGAGGAAAGGGAAACCTTCACGGAGGCAAGGGCTCAATGTGACACCGGTGACGCGCTGGTTCTCGATTTGTGGCGCGCCGTTTATCATTTGGGCTTTTGGTTTCGGTTTGTGTGGGCCTAACCGGGTTGATGAAGTTAGAACGAGGAGAAGCACTGTCTATTTCGCTTTGTTTTTTTCTTTCGCTAGCCGCTGATTTTAGGATTAGATTTATCGTCATCGAGCAAACTGCTGGTCGTCGGGCGCGCGAAATTGAGTTTTCGGGTGGGGTTTTTTTTATTTCTCTCTCGATCGGCCCAACATGCTTTTTGCATGCATCGATAACAATATATTTCGGTTGATTTACCCGCGACTGAGGGGGCGGGAGAGCGAGAGAGGGGGGGGGGGGGAGTGCACTGTTTGTTGTTTTGTCCCGTTTCGGGGGAAATCATACTCATGATATTGCATTGGCAGTAAACAATTTGTTTCGATCAAATCGTGATATTAATGGGAGCGGTGGGATGGGAGATAATCATCCCGATGCGGTACGGAACGCAGCAGTGGGCAAATGATCATAAAAGAGACATTAAATCCGACGTACACACGTACGCTTAGAGATCGATTGATTAGAAACAAACAATAAAGGGCAGAACGTAACGCATCGTGGGCGCTTTTGTTGAAGCGAGGCAGTTTGAATAATCAAAAAGAGCCTAATTTTATTACTTCTCCAGCCTGATTGATCCTCGTGTTGAGAGCTAATACTAAAACTTTTTCGTTTTCTTTTCGATTTCAGATTTCACCTATTGCCATGATGATGTCAATCGTGATCGAGTAGAGACTCAGTTGTGCTTAGACAATCGTTAGACTTTTCCAAATCTATAGATGACGTCCTAGCATTCGATACTCACTGGAAATGATGTTGAAAATGTCGTACAGCGATGTTCCGTTGTGAAGTGTGTTCCGTTTGAAAACGAACCTCTGAAGTGATCCTGTATTGTTATTTATTTTAAAAGAAGAAACCCCCGTCACTATTACTTGCGTGCGGCAGGACTTAAACTTACCAATCTTTAAACAGATCCGATTGTGATAAGAACGACCAGAGTTAAACCGAGAGTGCAAGTTTCCACTTCCGGGTTCCGGGCTGACGAGACGACGTGGTGTTTTTTTTGCTTTCCCTGTCGTGACAAACGCTTCACACACATACAGACAGACAGCCCGCCAAAATGCAAGAAAGCAGCGTAACGGCGGTTCCGGTGTCGGCGGTGACGGCATCCGGTTTGGGTACAATCGGCACCGCAAACAGTACCATCAACAGCGGCAGCGGTGGCAACAGCAATGGCAGCAACAGCAGCAACAGCACCACCAACAACGGTCCTGGCAGTGGGCCAATGTCGGCGGCCGCACAGGGCCCGGCCAGCTCGAGCACGATCTCACCACATGGCCTCAGCGACATCGATCAGGCGCAGTTCGAGGCCGACAAGCGGGCGGTCTACAAGTGAGTACAGTTTGTATCGAAAGAGTTGGAAATTTAGCGCACCAACTACTTTGTGGGAATTTTGGAAAAGATGTGATAAACGTTCAAACCCTCTTCCACGGCTTGATTGTTTAAGTTACCAATAGCCTCAAGTTTCTGTGTGGAGCTAGGACCTAGCTAGGAAGATTTGGAGATCTTTAGCGAAATCCAGATGTCGTTTGTAGTAAATCAAACAATTTGAAAAAATGATAGTTAGCAATACGGCCAGGCCGTTTCTTCTATAATTAAATAAATAAATAAAAAATGATAGTTGGCGTTCCATGCAATATTCGAAAGATCTTCAAAACATCAAAGCCCGGCAAATCATCGGGAAAAATCAACAAAGATTCCCGATGAACATTGAAACGATTTATTAGAATAGATAACTCAGCCGGTCAAGATTTACTAACGTCTTGAGCTCTCGATTGGATTTGCAAACTCCATGATGGATGTGTAGTCCCGATTAACTAACGCTGGCTGAAGTGTGCAGCCTCTTGAACAAACGTCCCAGAAAGACAAAAGCCATTCAAAATAATTTCCACCGCCAGAAAATATAACTATTGAGGCAGAAAAGTAAAGAACGTCTCTTAGCGAATCACCGACAGCATCTGTCAAAATACTAAAAATAATCGAATGCAGCTAGCGCTAAACAAATGCTTCTGCCAGCAGCGGCACGGAGCGGAGCAAAAACTCTCCGCCGCACAGATGGAAAAGCGAGTAGCTGGACGGGAGGCAATCGGAGTCATCGGACCGGCGGCCCTGTTAAACACACACACACACATATGGTTTTGAGAAAATGCATCTCGAAGACGTGATCGGCCACCATTTGCTACGTGCGAGATCCCTGTTGGCCGGTGCACTTGAGCGAGCCAAATCCGGTGACGGCAAAGAGTACACATTTTCCGAATCGACCGTGTGCGGGGATATGCTGCTGGCATTCGATCCATCCGCCTTTCCGGATCCGTCCGCAGGCAGCCGTTAGCGAGGTGGCTCGATTTGCATACGCTGGCTCGGGATTGAACCGTCCTCCTTCGCATGAACAATGTATTATGCACATTGTAAAACTGTCCCCGCCGGTTCGTTCGTTTCGCAACGCTCCATCGAACGGGAAATGGTCACAAAATGACACGATGACAGAGTTTTCCTCCTATTGGGTCGAAGCTAAGGATGCAGCAAAAGGCAATGAACGGAAGGGGAAAGCGAGCGGTGCGGCGGAACAATCGAAACGATAAAGAAATTTCCAATGCAAAATACAGCACGAAAAAGAAAAACGACTCGCAACGACAGCAAATGGCTTGTTGTCAGTCAGAAATGGATCTTGAACGTTTTCTGCTTCTGGTCCCGCTCTTTCTCGCTTTCTCTCTCTCTCTCTCTCTCCCTCTCTCTCTCTCTCCCTCTCTCGCTTTTCCCACCACAAACACAAGGACACAGGAACGTTGTGAAAACGGAAGGGTAATCGCCACTCGGTTCCGCATTCCGAAATCATGACATTGCCTGTCGCCACCGCTTTCCGCTGGAGTGCATCGTCCAGCACGAACACGGAAGAAAATTGTAAAGTATATGACATCTACGACGCGTTATGAGACACACAGTAACGACTTTATTACGCGCAATGGCGAGTGCATAGTTGTGTTTGCTCTGCATATGATGTAGAATGGAGTTGATCATGGCATGAATTTCGTAAAGTGGATATTAATTACAGCACATTTCGCTATGCTCCTAAGCGGTGGGTCATTATTTGATACTAGTTTTGTCGCTTTATTCGTTCCGCAGGCATCCACTGTTTTCCCTGCTGGCACTATTGCTAGAGAAATGCGAGCAGGCCACGCAAGGCTACATTCCTTCCTCGTCTTCCGCGTCCAGCCCAAATGGATCGTCCAACAATGGTACCAGCGATGGGGACAGCTTCTCTCGAGACATTCAGGTGAGCTTTCCGGCGCAGCCAACGCGCAATCAAAGATCCATGTAAAGATCCATCACTCATTTCGCACACCGATTCCACACAGGCCTTTGTACAGCTGCTGGAGAAGGAGAAGCGTCCACTGCTAACGAACAACAGTGAATTGGATGGGCTGATGATAAAAGCGCTGCAAGTGCTGCGAATACACCTGCTCGAACTGGAGAAGGTGCAGGAGCTGTGTCGGGACTTCTGCACACGCTATATTGCCTGCCTACGGAGCAAGATGCAATCGGAGAACCTGCTGCGATCAGACTACGCCCTCGAGCACAACAACAACCTGTCCAACTCGAACAGTCCCATCAACAGTCCAGAGCAGGTGGGTTTTTAGACAGAGCTCTTTGATGTCCGGTGCAGAAGATTCTAACACCACTATCGCGAATGTCGCCCATTGCAGGATCTTTCGGGGAGTGCACAGGGTTACTATCAGAATGCGGACTACCTGCAGGGAAGTGACACGAGCGAGTACAGCAATATGCAAGGTAAGCCTATCTCGGAACATAGTCATCGCGAATGTCTAGTACTATATAGCGTTTGTTATCCCTCAAGTCAAGGGTAGTGTACTGAGTAGTAGTAGCCCGTACAATGCCAACGTGCATCCGGGACATCCAGCAATGTTGCAGCAACATCTAGCTAATCATCATCAACAAGAACTACACCACCATTCAGAATCACCAAACAGTGCCGCCATGTTCCATGACAACTCGTCGCTGCAAGAGCTATCACACTCGGTGAACCCTCTTAGTAGTTCTGCTGTTGGAATGATTGGACTTCCACTACCTGACGTGCCGGCCCCTGTGCTTCCCACCGATCTTTCTACGGCAGCGTCGGCTGTCGCCGCCGCTATGGCATTCCAACAGCAGCAGCAGCAGCAGCAGCAGCAACATCCTCCTCATGCTGTCACGCTCGGTTGTCATCCGGTCGGGATCGCTCGAACCTCACCACTAGACATCTACGCCGGTCAGCTGTCACCGTGCGGGAGTTCCGATGAGCTTGACTCCGAACTGGACTCGCCCGGAGATGGTGATTCGGGATCAAGCAAGCGGCAGAAACGTGGCATCTTGCCCAAACATGCCACCAGCGTTATGCGCGCCTGGTTGTTTCAGCATCTAGTTGTTAGTATCCACTCAACGTGCCGTTGCAATGTTTTCAACTAATTTTGATCTTTTCTTCTCTTTGTCTCTCCTCTTCTCTTCGGGCACCGGCGGTCGGTTGGTTCGCCGTCCAACAGCATCCTTATCCTACTGAGGACGAGAAGCGTGCGATCGCAGCACAAACCAATCTCACCTTACTGCAGGTACGTATGCTTTAGGACGCTGTGGAGGACGTTGCAGATCTTATTGACTCGTCTCACCATGGATGCGGTGTTCTTTGCTCTGTGTTCTTTTGCAGGTAAACAATTGGTTCATTAATGCACGTCGACGCATCTTGCTGCCAATGTTAGAGAATGCCTCCGACAACTCGGGAGAGTAACTTCCTTACCTAGCCTCCACCAAAGAACCTGCCACTAGCAATCTCGCTCCACAAAGTTACTCAAACAGGCGCCTCACAGTGAGGCAATAAAGATCACGCTAGACAACAATGATAACGCCCGCCACAACGCAATCAACGAAGTGGAACCCCGCACGCTACCTAGGTGGGATCGCGCAAAACGTAACAGTCACTGTTTGTGCAAACAACAGAGGCCACATCGTAATCGATGGTTCGAACATCAATAATGGAAGAGTTTAAGAATGCAAAGCGACAACAAACAATAACCGTCAGCTCTCCGACACCAGTACGATTCCTATTTTTAAGTGGGATTTTTTTAAATTCCTGCTTCGGTGACAATGGCTTGCGGCCATTTAATAGCTGGAGTCAATTCAATTCAACTTCTGCGCCTCCTTCTAATCAACCTGTCAACCTGCTTTCCACCTTCACGGCAGCAATGGAACGGCACCAGCAGGCACAAGGCGAGAAATTGCTCCAATCAATGTAGGTAAACAGTGGCATGGTGTGCCACCGTGCCACATTCGATTTGAATAGAAATGCAATTTACAAACAAATTCATCCCAATCAGAGCGACAATCCACCCGGGCGCTCCCGAGAGGGGTGGGGTGTCCAAATCCGGTCACCAGAACGATCCTTCCGAAAACGGGCGGACTCCGAAGTGTTATTAATTAACCCAACTGCCAGCCGGTGGGGTCTCGCTATTCGCTTTCATCGGTTAATGCTATTAATGGTGAAGGAGTGAACGTGCGGGAAGCTCAAAAAATGTATCACGACATACGCGCGGGCGAGATATTATTACGTGCGTGCCGGTGCGCTATGATGAGGTCTGAATTGATTAATATTTATTACCTTCGTAATGAGGCTCCACCACGCTGCTGGCACGGCTGGAAAAAGGAGACCTGCGGTTGGGGGTTTTTTTTTTCTTTGCTTTCCTCTCGTTCACCTTTCCGCCGTAAAGTTAACTCAATTACGGCACGAGAGGAAATGGTACCGAAAGTTCCAACAAAATCTGGAACCGACAATGCGTGAACGGTGAAAGGCTTTCGTGTGTCGGAACCGTGTTGAGAGGCAGCGGACTCGAAATGGATTGCTTGCAAAGGATAGCCCGGATTAGGCCTACCCTTTAGCGCAAACCCGCAGTGGTAAATGTAATCGGATGACGATTACATAAATAAATACTATTTACATACATTTGCCGGCAGGCACGTAGGCGAAACGAACGGAAGCAATCCTCCTAGAGAGCAAGGTGACTATTAAATGCATGATTGACGAACAAAGTGGTCGGGGCAAAGTTTGCTAAGTGATTCCTTGAAAATCGGTGTATAATGAAGGTGGGCGCTAATGCAACCAGATGCGGAGCGATCGCTTTCCCCGTACTCAATTCTTCCCGTGCGATTAGATGTGTGTAGCGTAATGCAAAACTTCCAAAATCCCTAGACAAGGAGATACTCAACGAGCACAAACACGAAACTCATACGAAACACAAAACAAAAGCCAAGTATACGTAAATGAAACAACACAACTCAATCCTGAAACTAAAAAAAGCGAACAAGTTGAAGCGATCGCGATTGAAAGATATTGTATTTAACACAGCTATATAGAAAGTGCAGCAACACACAAAAGTTACTTTTAAGTGTCATATTAGTTCATTTTCTAAGTTTAAATTGATAGCATGAATCTGTGAGAGTATGAAACAAAGCAACAGATATACGTAAAACTAGTGACATAAGTACATGTAGGAAGAAAAAAAGGAAAAACAAAAACTAAGCAAGTTGAAATACGACATAAGCAAAACTATTTCGGAGGAGATGCAAAACCAGACTCCGGCAAAACGTATCGTAGAGGAAAACAGCTCTGCGCAGGTTCCTGTACAAGCTCCGCTTCTTTTACGGGTCTTGCGGCGTTCGTGAAGGTTATTTCAAAATGGCAGAAGGGCGTTCGGATGGAAGCAGATAATTAAGCCCGACACCCGGATACAGAAGAGTTGCGAAAGGACGAGTGAAGTCTGTGATAATAGATTTATTTGATTTTCATATCGCCATGAAACGGAACGCGAACAGTGCGAGGAGTGTGCCGAAGAACAAACCAACGCCACGGCAACCAAAATACCAATCATACGTAAAGTGGTCAGTACCGAAAGTGTTAATTACAATCGCACAAACAAGTGAACCGCGTTTTCCCATGCCTTGTGTAAAAAGAAGGTACTACAGTGTTGGTTTTTGTTTCGGTTTTAACCTTATCCTGGTAGCGTTTGTTTGCAAACCTTTGCTTCGAACAATGTCAATCCCGTACACGCACGCAAAGCAGGTGGCTTCCACTTGTCTAGTCTGATGCAGCATTCTCAGACACCTGATGGCTACTTGAGACGTGTAGAGCGTAATGTATAGTAAAAAGTGCAACTAATGAAAACCCTCTTATACGATAATGATACGAAGGAATCTTAACCTTAGAAGAAGTGAACATGAACTAAACAAAAAATGAAACACACATACACAAAAAAAAGTCATCGAAGCAACTGAAGTATACCATACATTTGAAATAAGTAAAACCTAACTCAGCAAAGTGAGAGACGAGAGAGAGAGTATACAAAAGGAAAGCAAAGAAGAAACTGGAACTTGCAAAAGACACACGCACACGCAACTCAAAGCAAACGGGTTCTTCCCGAAGATGTGAAACCAAGAAACCAAGAATGCCAACCAAGTGTTATTCCTTTTATTATATAGTGCAACAGTTTTTCGTTGAAATTAAAACGCAGAACAAAAACTACAAAGCAAAGAAACAAAACCGAATGGAGGAGGGCAAACAGTGAAGAAAGTAAAGCGTGGAATAACTACAAACAAAAAAAACCATCGTCACTGCTGAAGAAACTTGTATACGTAATAGGAAACAAAGAACAAAGAATTCATATTGTGAGTGAGGCATACGAAATAATAGAAGGTAACAAATTTACGTTATTATTTTCTAACATTAACATATATCTATATATATATACATACATATGAATATATTCCTAGTAGTGTAAGGTTTTTATTAACATTTCCTAGTAGGAGTAGGAGAGCGTGCAGAGGAAAAAGAGTATGAAGCAAACGAATTGGAGAGCACAGGTTTTCTTCCTCTATTACTGTACCGGACAGGAGAATTACCATTTCCGATAGTTCCTTGGTGTTTCCTTCGTCCTGTATCTTTCTTCTACGGGCTCTTGTAAAATCCGGTCCTTCTTCTCCCACTTCCTTGTTATCGACCACTAACTCGGAAACTTACTCAAGTATACTACGAACAAGAAACAAACATACGAGCACACGACTGTATGAAAGCAAGCACAAAACATGCTACCGTTATAGCCAAATACCGGAACCGGTAGCAACTAAACAGCACCGTCCAGACCAAACGAGCGGAGAAGGAATGTTTTCACAACAAAAACACGTGTCTTTTTTCCAGCCATGTTTTTTGCCCCTTTCCTGGATGGCCAATCTTCCAATGAAACAAAAACCAGAAAACAAAATGTTACCAGTTAAATATAGGAATATTTAAATTTGCTTATTTGTTTAAGTAATCCATGAGTTCAATGTAAAAAGAATATTACTCTTAAGTTTGCCTTTCGCCTTTGTTTCTGTTGGTTTTGAATTTACTAAATTTGATTTCGTCTAAGAGGCGTGTAGTTTAGTTTTTCCAAAAAACGATAAGCTCTATTATTTTGGCTTTAGTTTTAGAAATGGCTTATTGGAAACATAATGATTTGAAAAAGAAAATCTAAAAGTTTTTTTTAACTGACGAGGCCATGCAAATAAGAAAAAAGTTAAGCCAGCAAACATACAACACAACGTCCGTGCCATTAAGAGGAAGTTAAAGAAGAAACAAAAGAAGGAAAACGTAGCGTAGCGCAAGCAGCAGCAACTGTTTGTCGAAACAACACAGAACTACCTTCAGTTAAGTACGTAAAACATAACATTTAGAAATAAAGACAACACAAAAGTATACCGCATTAAAATACCAAACATGAAAACGAATTAGGTAACATCGTAGCTTTTGACAAGATGCGCTTCATTTCGCGGTGCAGAGGGCTTGTTTGCTTTTTTACGCTTCGTGAACATTTGACGGTAATGGAACACATCATACGACGCAAAAACAACAAAAAAATACACTATGGAGCAACATTTTGTTTGTGCGAAATAAACCCAAAATTAGAACATTAAATTTAGAAGTCACTCTAAAACCACCAAACTGTTAGGCTTGGATTTTGGCAAACTAAATTAAACCCTAATTAACTCGACACACCGTATGAACAAAAAAAATCTAAAACCACAAAGAGCCAGCAACAAGCGTTTTGAAGCAGAGTTAGGAAAAATACCTTGTAACAGTTGTAAAAAAAAAAAACAAAACAAAGTTTATTATAAGAAGAGAGATGCACATGGCAATGCAACAACTGCTTAACTGACGAAAGTGGCAAAAGGTTACCCGTAGCAAGTGGCGCACAACAGCGGGAGGAAAAGAAAATGTATACTATTATATTATTAATTGATTGATTGATAACATAAAGAAATTGTCGGCCGCGGGAGAAAACGCGCACAAACCGTATCGAATCTCCCGTCGCCGTCGTGTAGATGAAATCTTCGCCAGCAGAATACTTAGCCGAAGTGAGCGGAACGGAAACGCGCGCGCGCTGCCTCATTCGAACAGAAATGACAGCTGTGAATAAACTATTTGAAAACTAACTGTGGTGGATAGCTACTAACCACTCGGCCCGGAGCATACCTCGGTGGATGGGAAAGAAATTACGGCGCGAACTTTTCTCCTGCTCGTATAGTTCATTCATTAATCTTTATTTGTTACTCAAAAATCCTAACCTAGCTGATTATACTGCGTCGGGAGGGCGTGTATGATGGATTTCAGATCGCGGTTGGTCGGATTGCGCAATTCCATGGCGGCGTGCGTCAGTTGCATCGAACAGTCGGGTGACGCACTCAGGGACAGTGTGCTGATTTCGCGCTCAAAAATGTGTGCCAAGCCTTCGAGCAGCTCCACGAACCCGAGCGACAGGGCCGCCCGCCGTATGCGGTTCAGTTCCTTGTAGAAGTGTTGCGTCTTCTCCGGTAGCTTTTTCGCGTGCCGCAACACCTTCTGTATGTCGGACTGCAGGCCCGCCTGCCGGATCCAGACGACAATGTTCTGCGAATAGCTGCGTTTGTCCGCCTTGATCGGAAACGATGGGTTCTCGCCGGCGAACGCGTCCTCCAGTGTGCCTAGGTAGCGCAGGTCACCCAACCACGGGACCACGTCGTTGCCGGGTGGTAGCACGTTCAGCATCAGGTTCCATTTCTTCTTCCCATCCGCGTACGAGTAGATGAAACCGTACCAAGCGTCACCGAGCAGGACCAGCGCTGCCATGTTCTCCACCTTCAGTGCGCCGTGCAGCAAAACGCACACCGATTCCTTGTCCGGGCCGTGCTCTTCCGCAGTGCCGCCGTGCGCGTGATGCTCGCCAGTGTCGGACTTGGAGTAGAAGATTTTAATATCCGCTTCCAGGCGCTCTTCGGCGGAGATGTGGTGACCGTGTCCATTTTTAATCCCACCAGTGGACGATCCTTTCACGACGGTGTCCGTGTGGTCCGTTCCCGTTGTGCAGCGTGGCAGGATCAGATGTCTGCTCACAGACATCGGTGACCCAATGTCGGACATGCTTATGAATCCACAAACTTCCAACCGACGCGACATCAGCTTGGTCGTTTCGGCCCCAAGTACGTCACGCGCCGTGTATGGGAGCGGTGCAGGCCATACGGTGATGGGATCCTCCAGCCGGAAGTATCCGCCGCAGCGTAGCGTTGCCTCAAACTGCCGGTAGTTCGTATCGCACATCGTTTCGAACGCCTCCAACGAGGAGGTTCGCGTCAGTTGCCGCAGTATATCCTCACCATCGTCACCGGTGGACGCCGGGGAGGATGCTTCGTCGCCCGCCGCCTCTTCGTGCTTCATTTTCATGCGCGGAATAAAGAGTTGCCCCTTCTGGCCGCTAACATCCAGCAGCTGCTGGTAGAGCTTCGTGCCACAGCGAAACGCCGAATCCGTAGCCAAACTGCCAAGACACATGAACGACAGCTTGCTCGGATAAGAGAAACCCACCCACTGGTTATCGGATGGTTGGGGAACAGTGGCGGCGCTGCTTCCGCCGCTCGCACCGGACGTCTTGGATGCTTCACTGACAGTAGCAGCGGCTGCTGCTGCTGCGGCTGCCGTTACACAGGCCGCCTTGTACGTCTGGATGTTGATGATCGTGTTCTTGAGCGAACTCGGCCCCATACCGACACCGCAGTCGGTGATGAAGATGATCTGACAGTAGTTCTGGCTGCCCCAGTGCGCCTTGAACGCATTGTTCACCGCCACCAGCACGTTCTCGAGGCTCGTCTTGTCGTAGTGTTCGATTTTGTGCAACGCCTGCCGGATCGCTTCGTAATCGCGCGTAAAATCGACCACCACTTCGAACAGGGAGGAGTAAATGATCTAATGAGGGGAAACATTTAGCGTGGGGTAAGTGGCATGAACATTTCCTTCGACGGAACAGAGCAACCTCTTCGGCACGGGAGCGGAGAGAAACGCGAGGAGGAGAAGTGTTTTTTTCTGTGTTTTCGTACTTTAATAATCGTCTGGCAAATTTTTCATCGCACGGTTTCACACGGTTGGTCAAGGGAGCAGGTTTGTTTTGAATAGAAACTAAGCGCTATGGGTGTGTCGGTCATCAAGTGTGTTCTGCGTATGAGTTAGTGTTAGTGTTTTGAATGATATTATAAGAACGCAATACTAGATTTATGTACATCAATTTGTTGACTGTCTGTATATGTGTATGTATGTATGTCTGTGTCTGTGTGTGTTTGTGTGTGTTATGTGTTGCACTACTTCACGCTCTGCTGTGCCTCGCGCTTCGCATTGACCAGATCGACCAGTTCCTTCACCCGTCGCATGCAGTCCTTCTTCGTTCGGTTCGGGATGCACTCCGCTATCCGATCCCAACGATCCGGACCGCACGACACCGGGTACGTCTTGATGGCCTGCTCAAGCAGTGCCTGTTCCTCTTTGCTCCAGACACGATTCGCCTCCTTCTCCTTCTTCGACTTTCCACCCTCGGGTGCTGGTGCAGCGGCCGCCGATGTTTTGTTACTGCTCTCATCCGCATTCGCTGCCGCCGCCGCCGCCGCTGCCGTTCCGTTTACCAGCGGTTTTTCGCTTTGTTTCGTTTGCTTGCCGCGATTCTCTTTACCGTCCGGCGCAGCGACACCGTTCGCCGTCTCGTGTCCACCCTTCGAAACGCCGTTTACCATGGGCTGTGCGGGTGGTTTCTTTTCCTGCTTCTCTGTTGGCTGCTGTTTGTTGCCGTTCTGTTTCGTCGCCTTCCCTGCCGAGGCCGTCGATGCTACCGACTCCTTCGTGCTGATCTCAGAGTTATCAATGATTTTGAGATCCTTTTTGCTCCGCTCGAACGATTCGTACGCCTGCTGGTTCACCACCGTCTTAAGGTCACTCTTGGAGAAATCGCCCGACTGTAGTTCCTTTGCCTTGTTGAGCGCATCCTTCGCGTAGAACTTCAGCTCCCCCAGCTCGGTGCCGTGCTGGTTCAGGTAATTCGCTATCACGTCCCAGCGCGAAATCGTTCCTGCCGGGAACAGGTTTACGGCTTTGATCAGCAGCTGCACGTTGTCGTGCGTCCACATTGCCTTTCGGTTGACCACCTTCAGCCCGGCATTGTTCGGGATCTGTGCCGCCTGCTGGGTGGCTTTCCGTTCCTCCTCCAACTTTGCCTCCAGATCGTCGAGCGCCTTAACGAACACCTTACGGCCACCGGCGGCCAGCTCTTTGTTGAACTCCTGTAACTCGAGCAGTTTGAATGCGTCGATCAGCTTCTCCATGCCCTCGAGATGCTTCAGGCGCTCCTTATCATTCGAAGCGAAGTAATCCTTGCCCTTGGCCGTGTCGCGTAGCAGCTTGCGTTCCTTCTTCAGTATGCGCTTCGTGCGCTCGCGCTCGATCTGAATCTGCTCGATGCGCTTCTGTTCTGCCTCTTCCGCGCGCTGCTTCGCTTCGGCCGCTTCCTTTGCCGCGCGATCCTCCTCCGCCTTCTGCACCTGGTAGGCGGTCTGTTTGGCTCGCTTGGCTGCCAGTTTGCGTTCCTTTTCCTCGCGCTTAAACCGCACCACACGCGGATCATTATTGTACGCCAGATCAACTAGCGCCCGGATACGCGCCGACTCTTCCTTCTTGCGCTTCAGTCGGATAGCTTTGTTCTGCTTCTCGATCCAACGGCGCTCCTCCCGATCCTGACCCTTTTCCTTGTCCTCCTCGTCGAGGTAGCTAAACTCTCGCCAGCTCTGGAAGTTGTACCAGAAGTCGTAGAAGTGTTCAACGGCCTCACGCGACGTACTATCGCTGCCGAGCTGCGGAGCCGCTCGACGCGAATCGTTCCAGCGAGAGTTCCGCTTGAACACGTCCTGCAGCGAGCCATAGAAATCCTTCTCCACCTCCGACTGTGACGGCAACGAATCGTCAAACTCGGGATCAATGGAGTCGAAGGCGCGCCGGTTCTTTAGCGTACCAAGCGTCTCGTACGCCATCGTGATGCAGTGGAAGTAATCGTCGTCCTGCTTCACATTCTCACCGAGCGCTTTTCGCTTGTCCGGATGGTGCTTCAACACTATCTTACGGTACGCGCGCTTGATATCCTCGTCCGTTGCTTCAAACCTAAGATGCGATATAAGATAAAATTAGCCACGCGAAAAACGATCTCCACCACTCCCAACTCAACTTACCTCATTCGCTTCAACCCGAGCACCGCGTAGTGATCTTGGTTTTTCCAATCTTTCGGATCCAAACTCTTAAGGTAGTCGATATCCACTTCGAACAGCTCATCGAACAGCGCCTCAGGATCGACGGTAGCCGCTGTGCTCTGTGCTGTTTCCGCTGGCAGCAGGCCGGAAGCGATCAGTTCGTCCTTCGTTGGCGGACATTTCGGATCAATCGGTTTCGTCTCGTGCAGATACTGTAGGTATTCGAGCGCCTCGGTCCATTTGGCGCCCGCCGAGGTACGACGCAGATCGTAGTTGGTTTGCAAGGCAACGGTCAGCACCGGAGACGGTCGTTTGCTTTTGTCACTGGCTGCCATGGCTGCTCTGTGGGTTGCCTCCCGGTTTGTGTGTGTATGTGTATGTATGTGCAGTAATGCGCACCGCGTTCTCGTTTTCTTTCAACTATTTTCCTTTATGTAACACTCGCTCGGCACGCTCGAATGTTAGTTTTATAAACTGCAAACAAGCGCCCTTTTTCGTCTCGTACGGCAGACGACGGCGGCAGATGAAACACGGAAAACGCAGACGTTCGTCGTCTCAGTTTTTTCACAGCCGCGCCGATTCCCTACACACGGGAAGACAGTGCGCAACACCTAACCTCAAACACGTGGAGGAATCACATCGACCAGTGAAGCGAAAGACAGCTGCGACTACGGTGAAGGCCGATGGTGTCTGCTGCACATTTCCCGCTTGAACTGGTGTGTGCGGCGTGCGGTGCGGTGTATGGCTCTTGTTTTCGTGCCACAGCCACTCGCTTCAGCTCCTCGCTTCGAAGATGGGAAATTGCATATCCCCAGGACGGGCGCTCAAATTTTCCTCGAGGATACGGATCACACAGCGATGGAATTTGTTTCGCGCACGGACACAAAAAGGAACGTCTGTTTTACTGCAAATTACACGGCACACTTGATGCAAAAGTAGTGAACTCAGCCATGTATAAACGACACGTCCGACTGACAGCTGCCAATTGACAGTACTACCAACAGCGCGGCGTGTGCGAACCATATGCGGTATGTCTTTTCTGAGCTCTTTTCGCGTGGACAAAATCATAACACTTCCCCTCTCGCTCTCCCTCTCTCCTTTCTCTCTTTCGTTTCTCGTGATCCCAAACAAACGCCCCATGTAAACAAACGTCCTTCTACAACGAAATTTCTACTCACCAATGAAACAAACTCCAACCGGGCATGCTTGCTAAGATAGTCCAAAATATAATTGATGCCCTGCACGGCTAGCTGGTGATAAGTCAACACATTTTCCGAACTGCCCGTACCGCTGCTGCCGGTGTTTGACGATTGATTCGGAATGGGGCGCGTCATCGACAGCGACACGTCCAGTGCGATGATCGTCGGCATGCTGTTGATCGCCGGCGGTTTCTTGTGCTAAGCAATAAACTTGAATGGCTGACCTAACATTTAAGAAAACACCGCTTTGCACACCCAAAATCCCCGTGACGTCGATGTTTACGTTCGCAGCCTCTCCTGCATCGAGTGACAGCTGTCAAACGTCGTTTTCAAGCGCCATTTTCTTTGCTTTCTCGTTTGGCCGTGGTATTTGTTGATACTTTTCCCCCGCGCAGCAGTGTTTGCTTGCATCGCGACGGTACGACGGTGGCGCATTTGAACGTGAAATATTTCAGTATATATTTACCGTAATATCCCAACATGCCGAAACTGCGAATACCCAAGAAGGAGCAAAGCCCAACGGATACGGGGCCGCTGCAAGGAAAAGCTAAGCGCAAAAATGCGCATCCGGTGCGTAAGTTTTTTCAGCGTGAAGGCGAGACGAATCAGCGATGTAACTTTTGCGGGTGGATAACCCGTGAAAATGCGACCCGAATGGTTCTCCACATCGTGAACCGGTGTACGGCCGCCGATTCCAGTGCCCGGCGGGAGATGAGCGCTACAGTGCAGGATGCAGAGGAGCGCGAGCAGCAATCATTCTACACCAGCTTCAACAAGAAGGACGTCCACGGGTTGTTCACATCGATCGAAAA
Source organism: Anopheles farauti (assembly GCA_000473445.2). Lineage (NCBI taxonomy): Eukaryota > Metazoa > Arthropoda > Insecta > Diptera > Culicidae > Anopheles > Anopheles farauti. The sequence goes on from KI915044.1 coordinate 166,594, forward strand.
TGATCGTAAGCGGCAGTGCGTATTCTGCAAGTGGACCACGATTCGGAACCTGACGCGGATGCGCCATCATATCATAGAGCTGTGCACTTCAGTGCCGCCTAATGTGAGACAGCGCTTTATGAAACCGGAGCACTCGGAGGATTCGCAGTGCGATTCATACTGCATCATCAACGTAGAGGACGGCGACAAGAAGGTGTTGCAGGTGGTGTCAAGCAGTAGCATGGATCACAGTGGTGGCGAAACTGCGGAAGAGATTGGTGAGCTGGTGATCAATCCGGCTGATTACGAGCAGCACGAAGTTATAGACACGTATTACGACGAAGCAGTACCAGAAGGTAAAACAGTAGACGAAATAGAGGAGGATGAATCTGAGAACGTACAAAGTGAGGATGAAGATATAGCGGAAATGCAGTTAATACCGACCAACGATGGTTACTATACCGTATGCAAAAGTGGTAGTGGAACAAAACTACCAGTTATCGACAACAGTAGCCTTTTTTCGCATGAAACCAGCGAAACGGAGGTACTGACGAAGTCCGCAGAGCAGAATTCAGCAGGGAAAAAACGTCCAATGGAACCGAGAAAGGTGGAGAAACGACAGCATTCTACAATTCAACAGGAAATGCTACGAACCCGTTTGGCAACCGAAAAACCGAAGAATGATGCTCCCATTGTGCAAGCGAAAGTGGGTACAAGACAATTTTCACGGCAGCAGCACCAGCAGCAGGAAAATATTAAGAAGGAAGATTGCGAGGAGCGTGTGGTTCGGGGCACTTTGGCACGCGTTCCCCGCGAAACATCTACGCCTCTTCCGAAAACCGCCAAGCAACAGGTATGTGTATGGTTTCGGTGTTTTATTGTAGTAATATATACGTTTGCGGACATAATGTTGATTATACGATAGATAAGCTGTAACTAACGAGTTTGTGGGAGAGTAAAAGCGTTTAACACATATGCACACACGAACAAGAACGTACTGTAAGGCACCAGGGTCTAGCCATCTTGGCCGGTTTGAAGCAACCGTAGCGCTTTCTGGAGATTATCGATGGACGTTTTAAGATCCTCATAGTTGAGGGCACTTTCCGCCCAGCGGCAATACTTTTGCGCTTTTGTAATCTGTTCCGGACGCAGCTGTACACCGGCCGGGTTAACCAGCCGGTTCGATTCCCCTACCGTAGGTTCGTTTGCTCCCGCCACAGCGCCACCCGTGTAGGGTTGAAACCCACCCGGAGGCTTTTCCGGCTCGCTCGGTGGGGTCGGCGCTTTCACATTACTGAACGGATCGCTGGTTGTGAAGTTCGTTGGACCGGCTGGTGGTGGCTGCGGTGAGACGGGTGGCGGCGCGACGGGAGCGTTGCTCGGTCCGGGTTGTGGTTCCGGATCATGGTCGTGGAGCTCTCGGTCCTCATCCGTCTGCATCGGTCCGGGAACGGGTGTTTCTCCGTTCTTGAGACAATTGTGTATGTATGACGCCTTCCACTTCGCGTACTTTCGGTTCTGTGTAACTTCTTCGGTCAATCCGTCACTGAACACCTGACACACGTCATAGATGATGCCAGCGGTGTAGAACGCTTTCACCACGTTCTTGCCAAAGTTACTCGCTCGGTCCTGCTTATCCGCGTACAGGAACAGCTTAAGAGCGTAGTTTTCCAGATAGGCCTGAGCGGCCACCTCGTTCGTGATCGATTCGTTGTCCGCCATCTGGGACTTGGTCGTTTCCAGCCAGTCCATTATTGCGATCAATAGCTTCCGTTCCTCCATTCCTTGATTGGGGATTTTCAGTCCGATTTGGAGGGCATATAAACGACACCAGTAAGCCACTACCGGGTCACGACTGTCGTGTTCCTGTGCCGTCTTGAGAAAGTGCTGAATCGGCCGCAGGATGGCCGAAACGGGTGGAAAATTCGCTGCCATCTTGCCTGTTCCCGGATCCTTTCGTTTTTCTTGCCTGCGAAAAACGATCGACTGAGGACAACTTACTCAAAACAAAAAACAAGCCCAGTTCCTTTGCGGAGTGATGAGTAATCGATTTGACATTTTTGACAGAAGGCAAGTGTAAAAAATTAACCAAAGCAACCCCTTTGACAGATTGGCTTTGTTTACAATCGTAGCTCCGCCGATTTATTTGTCCTTTTCTCACCTGCTACCCCCTACGGAAAGGGTTGCTTTATCACATTTGCGCGTGCAAGTGAGACGCCCGAAATTCGGTCCCTTTCTCCCACTCACGAGCTGATAAGAAATAAGCGCACACCGGTAGAAGAAACGAAGAAAACACCGCTTCGCGAGGCGGCATCCGAAGTGTCCAAGAAGGCTTTGCCGTGCTGTAGGCGCCTGTTGATAGGAAAATTTGTACTCGTGGCTCTTCGTGACAACTCCGTGGAAGGGTTTTCCCACGAACTTTAGCGCGAAATTAAACATTCCGAATATGAAGAAAGATTCTATGTCGTGCTCGATGGCCGGCATTGGTGCCTGTTGCTTACTGATCTTGTTTGCCATCGTCGTGCAGGGTACCGATGCTGCTACTTCGGACGACCTAGGATCGTGCCATTCGTTCGGCGGTGGCCATGTTTACCCGCAGGAAGCGCCCCGTTTCGTTGACCACAAGCTGCAGTACACAAAAGCGGTCATCTCGCGTCCGGCACCAGCCTTCGAAGCGACGGCCGTCGTTGACGGAGCGTTCAAGAAGATCAAACTGTCGGACTATCGCGGCAAGTATCTGGTATTCTTCTTCTACCCACTCGACTTCACGTTCGTCTGCCCGACGGAGATTCTCGCCTTCTCGGACCGGGTTAGTGAGTTCAAGAAGCTGAACACGGAGGTGATTGCAGCCAGCATCGATTCGCACTTTACCCATCTGGCGTGGATCAATACGCCGCGCAAGGAGGGCGGTCTGGGCAAGATCAACATTCCGCTCGTGAGCGACATGACACACAGCATCTCCAAGGATTACGGTGTCTATCTGGATGATCTCGGCCACACCTTGCGGTAAGTTGGATGGTTCGGCGTTTTTCGGCTTTTCTTTGACAGCGCAATGATGCGAAATATTCATTTGAATGCAGTGGCCTGTTCATTATCGATGATCGTGGCGTGTTAAGACAAATCACCATGAACGATCTCCCGGTGGGTCGGTCCGTCGACGAGACACTCCGGTTGGTTCAAGCATTCCAGTACACGGATAAACATGGTGAAGTGTGTCCTGCCGGATGGAAGCCAGGCCAGGATACGGTAAGGATATGGTGTTTATGCGCAACATTTCCAAAAAAAACTCAATGATATTTTCTTTTCATTCCCAGATCGTACCCAACCCGGAGGCCAAAATTAAGTATTTCGAGAAAAACCACTGACTGAAGGGAAACCATGGGACTGGTGGGCGTTAAATTCATTACGATTGGTTTTAATTTCATGGTTAAAATACCTGATGGGTTATCATTGAAGCGTCAGAGTCCTAATGAAATAAATATTTTAAATAATACATTATTTTTACTGTACGTTTTATGTATATTATAATATTCGAAAGAAATATTTACCCGTCGATTTTCACTTCTTCGATTATTTTGTCTGACTTGTGAATCATAAAGCTCGGAGCTCGATGAACAACTGTCAAGATAGCCAGCTGTCAGCAAGCTTTGGCGCCCAATTCGTTATTGTTTTCGTTGTCGGTTGGCGAATGGTAGGCTGAGACAGAGAGCAACTAAAACGAATACATTTTGCTGACCGCAACCGAAGTGCAGATAATTTGGAACGTAAATAAAACAATTATTTGCCACAATGAAGTGCCAGATTCCGGAAATTTCTTGGCACAATCGTGATCCCGTGCTAAGTGTAGACATCCAGCCGAAGACCACGAACGATCGCGATCATCAGCATCGGCTGGCATCTGGTGGAACTGATTCGCATGTGCTGGTGAGTGGAAATCGAGAACAGCATTTGGTTTTTACTTCGCTTGTCACTTATTATACCCCACACGGTTATCTCAGATATGGTACATGGTGCAAAATCCCGACTGTGGCACAATCAATCTTGAGCTGGCAGCTGATCTTACAAGGCATCAGCGAGCGGTGAACGTTGTACGATGGTCTCCTTCCGGAGAGCTGCTTGCCTCGGGCGACGATGAAAGTGTCATCTTCATTTGGAAACAGAAAGGAGACTCGGAAACGCTGAACATACTTGGTAGGTAGTAAAAAGGGAAAAACGGAAAAAATGAATCACTTCTACCACACCAACAAATGCTCCTCGTCTACGTAACCTTCAGATGCTACGAACGAACAGGACAAGGAAACGTGGCTTACGTTGAAAATCCTGCGCGGCCACATGGAGGACGTGTATGATCTGTCCTGGTCGGCAAACTCGCAGTTTCTCATTAGCGGCTCGGTCGACAATACGGCTATCGTGTGGGATGTGCTGCGGGGGAAAAATCAGGCCATCCTGCAGGAGCACAAAGGCTTCGTGCAGGGTGTGGCGTGGGATCCACAAAACAAGTATCTGGCCACACTCTGCACCGACCGGCACTTCCGGGTGTACGATGTGCAGACGAAACGTGTCGTTTCACGGTGCAACAAATGTACGCTATCAGTACCACCGACGCATCCTCTGTACGAAAAAAGCGTCCGGTTGTATCACGATGACACGCTTCAGACATTCTTTCGACGGTTGAGCTTCAGTCCGGATGGGAATTTGATCGTTACACCGTCCGGGGTGGCCGAAATCGAGGGTGTTTCTAAGCCGCTCAACACGACGTACATCTACACGCGAAACTCCCTTCGACAGTAAGTGTGTTTGAGGTTTTGCGTGTATGTACGGCTCACTACAAACGTTCGTTTCAAATTTCAGGCCCGCTTTTACACTCCCATCGCCCGAACAGTACACGGTGGCCGTTCGCTTCTGTCCCGTGTACTTCGAGTATCGTCCCCACGCGGAAAGTAAACCACCGCTAATGCCGCTCCCCTACAGGATGGTGTTTGCCGTGGCTACAAAAAGCTCGGTCTATCTGTACGACACCCAACAGGCGGCACCGTTTGCCCTGATCTCCAACATTCACTACACCCGGCTGACGGACATGTCATGGTCGTCCGATGGGAAGATTCTGATCGTGTCCAGTACGGATGGCTTTTGTTCTTTGATATTTTTCGCCGAAGGTGAACTGGGAACGGTCTACGAAGCTCCATCGGAACCGGTGACCGTTGATGCTGCTCCCGGTCTCAGTACTCCCCCTAAGCAAATTTCAACAACGGACGATAAAAAGACTCCTGAATGTGATGGGCCAACGCCACCGCGAGACAAGAAAACGCCACAACCGATTGCGTTCCGGCGAAAACCGAAGCCACAGGGCGAAAATATGACTAAATCCGATGCGGTTGTTTCACCAACATGCTCACCCACCGAAAAGTGTATCCAGTCCGATGTTAAGCTTGTTATCGAAACGGACAAAATAATCAGCAGTGATGAAAAGTTCGAAAGTCCTGCGAAAAAGAATCGGCCCGTGACGCCGATCGCCGTACGGCGCCACCCGAGGACACCAACTGCGGATAGTACGACAGATGCACCACCAGCTACCGCGTCCTCAGTGGGAAAGAATTCGCCCAAACCGATCGCGATCCGGCGGCATCCACGTTCGCTGGTACCGGGATCGAACAAAAAAGAAGCGGTGGACACTACGGCAGAAGAAGACGCCAACGATACGTGGCCAATTGATCAACCGAAACCAGTGCTGACGGTGGTGCCGAAATCCGAACGACCGTGCCCAATGGAGACGGATCAAACGGAAGACATCGTGCTGCTGGTAGAATCGGATGGTGAGGATGAGGCTGCTCCCAGTGAACCGGTAAATGAGTCGGACGGGGCACCAAAAACACCGCGACGGGTTGAGTTCCGTACGATATCGACCCCAAAATCGAAGAAGAAACTGTTATGATCATGTATGTTGAGAAATAGACTCGTACGCGGACGCGTTCGATAGTAGACAAGGGTTAATTTAAGTTTAAACGCTGTCACGCTAAGTGTGCTATCACGATATAACATTATACCATATATAATTTTACACCGCAGGATACTTGTGATGGTTTTTTTCTTGAGAAGTTGAAATAAATTCGTATAGTTCTTTCCTCGAAAAGAAAGGGAAATAGGAATTTTGAAAGCGTGTACATGCAGCTCTATTTTCACAACCGCTCAACAGATGGCGTTAAACAAAATTTTTCTTCGATCCTCGGCCATTCTGTTTTGTGTCCGACATTCTGGTGATATAGCCATCAATAATTTTACCATCTTTACAGTGGAGGCCGTTGACAGCCTTGACAGCTGATTGTTATTGTTCGATTCGTAGATTTGTTTTTCGAAAACGAAAAAGAAGAGGAAAGTCGTGTCTGTGTGAGCTGCTGCTCTGGAGTTAGGTGATATTGTTCTAAAAAAGTTCGTACTTTGTTTAGTAGCAGCCGAAACAATACACTACTTCTGCGGGTCTGATCCCAAACCAGACTGCAACTCGTGTTTGTGTGTACGTGTATGTGCCTGTGTTTGTCGAGACCAGCCCGATAGCAGAAGGAAGGGTGTTGCTGCCGAAATGGTGCGATCGTTGCTGGTGCGTAGCCAATCCCCGGAAAGGAATACGATACGTCTGCCGAGGAGTGCACAAAAGTCGATAGCGTGTGATAGACCAGCTACTGCTGCTGCTGCTGCTGCTGCCGTTCTTGCTATTCTCTTCATTACTGCCGTGGATCTTCTTCTGTCTCGGGGTCATCTTCTTCTTCTTGCGTTATGCTCTCGTCCTTGCCAAACACCCGAACACACTGGCCAGCATCCGCTCGGTGCGTGTGTATGTGTGTGGGTGTGTATGTATGGCGAAGTGTGCGTGTATGTTCGTGTATGCGTATGCTTTCGAGCGTACTGACCTATGCTCCGAATGTCAACTTTTGTTTTCGAGATGTAGTATGCTTTCTCTCTGTTTCGCAACATGCGTGTGTGCGCACGAGAGCGATAGCATCTTTCGTACGAGCCGTATCGTGTATGCACCGGATTGATAGCAATCTTTGTGCAGTCAGTTCTCAGCTGCCTTCGCCACCCTGCCGAGAACGAGCGTTGTGGAAGAAGTGTGGAAAATAAGAACACTTGTCTGTCGTAAGTGCCCGGATCTTGCATTCGGCGTTGAACATCGTCCCACCGCCCTTTCTTTGATGTGGTAGTAATGTCTCGCGAGCATAAAAGTTGCACAAAGGAGACGATTTTATAAACTCCATCGCAGTAGCCCGTAGAACGTGTGTTGGTGGTGTCGTTGGCATATTGAAACCATGGTTCGAATCATTTTCACCGACTTTCGAGGTTTTTCATAGTTGATGTGATTCTGTGCGGTATCGGTATCGGAGAGTTGGCAGTTCGGTTTAAAAAACTTTTTCCAGTGTACATTTTAATTCTACTATCCGTCCTTAATTGGAAGAGAAACTTTTCTGACCAGTAAAGCGAAGAATTTTCTCCCGAGTTCGTTGGTCCATTCGACCTCGTTCGACCAACCAAGCGAACATAATTGAACATATCTTAATTGAATTACTTATCGTGTTTATCGTAGCCCCACTTCAGACAGAATGAAGAGCGCAACGCGCTCGAAAGAGTGTAGAAGTCGGTTCCGAACCGAAGAAATTTGAAGGAATCGCAGAAACCATGCGTCGTGAGCATGTTCCAGTCGGTCGGTCATAACGACGACCGTGTATAGTGGTTTCCAGCCACTGCGCGTCAGAGAAATCATACCTCCCCGAAGAACACGAGAGTTTGCCGTTGTGCGAACGTATATTGTTCTACACTAGTGATTTTTTAAGATGTGTGTAGTCTAGCAAAGGTAGGGCTTGAAACAATCACAGTAGCTCTTGTGCTCATTCTCACCCCCGGAGTGGAAATGGTTTTTAGCAAGAAGATACCTCCACCACACCAGCACTACTGTTACTACTACTACTACTACTACTCGGTTTCATTCATGCACTCGTTTTAGCAAATCAAAGCATGCTACACGCCGACGCGCGAGAATCGTTCTTTCGGCGCTCTATGTGGCTGTGTTTGTGATTAGTGTCAGCTGATGTTTCGCTCCGGTGACAATTCTTCCATTCCAATTAAGGGTAGAGAAGAAGGCAGTAGAAGAGGCGATAAACGTGAAACCCAATTTTATAGCATCTTTAATAAATGGGGCATACCTTTTTTGTTTTTTTGTGTTTTATTTTACAACAGTCCTGCTAACCGTTTCATCAACGTAGTACCAACAACGAGACTAGGCTGGAAGCAGGAACAACAAATGCATGGAAATTACATCGTGTGAACGGTCATCACTATTAGCGGATTTAACGTATTTTATAAGCAACTGCAACATTTACGGCCAAAAACGTACCCTTGGTGACGGAATCAGACAGAGACAAGCGTTAGGAACGAACGAAACTACAAATTCGCATTAAAATGAATCGGGATTGCGTTGCGATCGGCGGCAGTCTTTCCAAGCTGAAAGGCCAATCGTGGAAGATATTTATCGAAAGGACGCCAAATGGTGGGTCATCCACCTTTGAGGGTAGGTATAGCAACAACGTGCTCCCTTTTTCTCCTCTCTCTTTTTCTCTCTCGGGTACAGTCTTAGTGTTAATTACCCCTCTATTCTCCCATACGCCGTGCCTCCGTAGCGGACGATGACGACGCAGGAATTGTTGCGGAACTGGGAGGCGAACAGCAGAAACACGCGAAATCGTACGCAGCCGCGGCCCTTCCGGGTCAGAGTATCCTCCATACACACACCAGTGGCACAAACCGTGCCACCGCATCCGAATCGCTCGTGCAGAATCGGCCACGGGGGAGCGTGATGCGTCTGGACAAAGCCGACATGGGCCTGTACGGTATCTGTCCCGAGACCGATCCCTTCTACGCGGTGATCTGTGATATATGTGGCAGCGTGGTCAAACCGCAGGGATTGCAGAAACATATGACCAACCGGCACCATTCCTACATTAACCACTCGGCGTCCACACACAAGCTGAGCGCGAACGGTACGAACACAACCCCTAGCAGCAGCAGCAACAGCAATAGTAATAGCAGCAGCAGCAACAACAACAGTAGCAGTTCTGTCTCGGACCATCTCACCAGCGGATATGTGCCGGGCATGGTGGGCACCGAAAAGACTGATGGTGTGGACAGCAAGCACCAGATTGGCAGTTCCTACGATGAGCTACCGGCCACGCTACTAGACACCCCATCGGCCGGCGGTACCGTACCACCGGTGAAGGTACGCACGTCGGGCAGTGGAAAAGTGAAGAGTAAAAGCGGCACCAAGAGCGGTTCGTCTGTGGGTTCGGGTTCGGGTAGCTCGTCATCGAAATCATCATCCACCGCGTACGCGGGAAGCGGTGGTAGCACCGGCAGCAGCGCCAACAGTAGCTCCCTTTCCGCGTCCTTTTCGAAAGCTTCCATCTCGAACAACCACACGGTGGCGGGGACGGGAGATTCGTCCGCTCTTCCCGAGTTTGGTGGAGCGATCGGAACCGGTGGCGTTCCGCTGGTGCTGATGAATAATTGTTCGGTTGTGTTGGAGAAAAAATCGACCTTTACGCTCGGCAGCGGCACGGTAGCAAACGTGCCGGCCGGCCCGGACGGAACAGCACAAGCGCCCGTACCGAGCCAACCGACGAAATCGTCTTCGAAACGTGGTTCGAAGCAAACTTCATCCTCCTCGTCCAGTTCCTCTCCGTCGTCGTCTTCGTCATCTTCGTCCTCGTCGTCTTCTTCATCCTCTTCTTCCTCGTCATCGTCCAGCAGTAGCAGTAGCAGTAGCAGCAACAGCAGCACCAGCAGCAGTAGTAGTAGTAGCAGTAACCATTCTGCACCGGCAGCAGCACAAGTACCACAGCAAAAAACGTCATCCGAGCGTAAAAATGACTCGCGATCGCGTGATTTCGATCCGGACCGCCATTGTGGCGTTGTGACACCGGATGGCAAGCGGCACTGTACGCGACCCATCACCTGCAAATCACACTCGCTTTCGCAGCGCCGTGCCGTTCCGGGTCGTAGCAAAACGCTCGACAAACTGTTGGCGGAAATGCGAACGCACGGAATGACTTCTACGGCGACGTTGAAAGACGATACGGCCGGATTTATGGAGGTTGTCGAGTCCGGCAGCGGTTCCGCCGCTGCCGGCACTGCCGGGTACGATGTGCCGGGTACGGGCGGCGAAACACGAAGAAACACGCTCGGTGGTGCGTCCGGGGAGGGGATAAACGTGCGTTCTTCGACGCCTCAAGCTACTGCGGCCGAGGGCAGTAAGAGCGCTCACCACAGTAGTCAAAAGGCAGCTTCGTCTGAGAGTAAAAGCGAGCGTTCGAAGCACAAATCTTCGCGATCATCCCACAGTAGCGGCACGGGTGGCACCAATCATCAACAGTCGTCGAAATCGAGCCACCGACAGGGTTCGCTAAAGCATGGACACACGCGTGAACCATCGGCACCGTCTCTGCCGGTCGCAATGCAACACAGTTCCTTACCGCAACAGCAGCAGCTCCTGGTGCCACAGAACGCTTCTTCCACTGCCGAGCTGTTAGGTACATCGCAACAATTCCCCACGGAAGAGCACGCCACGGTCACGTCAAACACTACCACCAATCTCCCGGAGCAGCATACTGCGATCGTGATGGATCCGAACACGGCTCTCCTAGTGGATGGATCTCAGCAACCGCAGCAACCACAGCAGCAGTATGCCACGACCAACCTCATGCAGGCCGCCGATGGGCTCACCGTCACCCTTCCACTATCTGTGATATCCTCCATGAACCTTGCCGGCACGAATCTGGTCAGCATGACGCACGGTCCGGCAACGGTGGCCGCCGGCACAACGACAGCGAACGGTACGGACATTGTTGCCACCGGGACGGTGGTTGACTGCGGCACCACCAATCCGGCCGATCAAACCGCGTTCATTCCCGCGGAACTGATCGATCAAATCCCGCTCGTCGCCACGAACGGAACGGAGCTGCATGATACCGGCTACCGGTCCACCGGTCCGGGATCGAATGGGCTCGCCGATCTGAGCGGCATGCAAGCGTACAGTGAGCAGATTAACTATACGCTGCAAACTTTCGCCCAAAACATGCCCCATACGGCAGAGGGCGTTGTCCAGCAGCACCACCACCAGCAGCAGCAGCACCAACAGCAGCAGCAGCAACAACAGCAACAGCAGCAACAACAGCGCCAACATCAGGGAGTCACGGGCCAGGTCGATCTGGTGGACAGTATCGACGACATCGTGCCGACGATTAATCTACTTCCCACCGCCACCAATCCGCTGGTCATACCGCAGCTGCAAGGCGACCTGGCCGATTCCATCATCCTCACGCCGAACCAGCTCTCGAGCCTGTCGCTGGTCGATCAACACTTTATCGATAACATTTCGACGCTGAAAACGGTGTCGGAGATCGATCCGCTCACCGTGAACGGACCGGTCGACATATCGAAGCTGATGTTGCTGAAAAAGGTGGACGAGCAGTTTCTACGCGAGAAGCAGCAGCAGCAGCAGCAACAGCAGCAACAGCAACCATTCCCCTACCCACTGGCACCACACGAAGAGGCCCGGGGCGTAAAGATGTGGTACAGTGCGCTACCGAAACCGCTGCACGTGAACAACTTCCAGTTGCGCCGGTTAGCCGGTGGGTACGTGATGAATCGGAAGCTGTTGAACGTGCGGCGCAATCTGCTGAACGAAACGAGTCTCGACGGTAAACGCAACCATCTGCAGTCACCGAGCGCGACCGGTACGCCCCACTCGCCACTGGGCGGGACCGGCGGGACCAGAACGGGCGGACGCTCCGGAAGCGATATCCTGCTAGCGTCGCTCGCATCGCCAACCGGTGCCGGAGGCAAGGGTAAGATGGTGGGCGACCATCAGGCAGCGGGCGGTGTGAATGGCGGTGCCGGACTCGGCAGCCCTACCGCCACCGGGGGCAGCGGAATCGTGCTGAATCGAAGCAATTCTTCCTCGCACCGCGGTCAGCGACGGTTAATCATGCTGCCGCCCCAACAGGGGCAGGAAAAATCGTCCTGTCTGTTGAGCAATGCTTACTTCAAAAATCTTATCACTTCAATGCAGCAACAGCAGCAGCAGCAACAGCAACATGCTAAAGAAAAAGAATCAACGAAAGGTGGAACGGACGATGGAGCCGGTGGTGACCGTGCGATGCACTCCATGAAACGGAGTGCATCGTCGCTGACGCTGCTGTCGAACAAGCGGCTCAAAATTATCAACAATCTCCACAATTCGACCGCTCCGCCGCCGGTGCTGCTGCAGGGTAGTGGCGGTGGCGGTGGGAAAGTTAAATCAAAAGTATTATAATTACTGCTCGCGGGGGCCGGCACAGCGGGACCGCCTAGGTTCCGGTCGGTGTACCACGGGACGCGGGACGGCACGGACCGAGGACAGGCAGACCAAAAATAATGTAACGACTTGGTGACGCTCGGTGCGACAGAGTTGAAGGGCTTGCGCCGCAACGGCCACAAGGTAACACACGATGAATGACGCTTATAAAAAAGAAAAAAACAAACAAAAGACGAAACCACACATTTTAAATTACTCTTAATGCAGCGTATGCGCGCTTTCGCTACTCTATTCAACGCTATTCGTGGCGCGTGCACACACACACACACACACACACACGTATATACCAGCATGAAGAAAATATTTCTTGGCAAACTTGGATTGATAGCCAAGGGGCTTGCAGCGATTTGCACACTCGCTCGACATATCGCGAATGGAAAATTGGAAAAAAAATGTTTTGCATTCTGCAATAATTTCACTTTGAAAAAGGAATTGGATATTTGAGATTATGCTCTTCATCTATTCTGCTAACTGTTGGTATTATTCTCCCGTATGATGGGGCAAATAATAGCTAAAATGAAATTACACATATACGCATCAAAGCATACCGAACAAAGCAGTCATACAAAAGAAGCGTTGTCGAAGCGAGCGTGAAGTGTTTGGATACAATTTTCTCCTTTCTGTGCGTTTTTTGTGAATGTGTGTTTTTGCATGTTCGGCGTAAAGTATGGCCGATAAACCAAGCGACGATAAAAAAAATCGATGTTCTTTCCTATGCGTTTGCTTGCGTGCGTGTGTATTGACGTGTAAACGTGTATAAATTATTGAATCGCCACAGGCGCAGGCACCGAAGAAAACGATACAGATGCTGAACAACAATTAACTTAATTTGGTTTAGTGTGCGTGAATGCTTGAGTGTCCTGGCGAGAACAGCTGAACAAGGCACGCGTTCGCTCACAGCGAGCGAATGCGTTCCCAAGGGAGTGTGATAGATAGTTTACTTAGACTCATAATACACTACTACCGTCGTACTTTGGGACAGTAGACCATGCTAGATTGAACCGATTGGACCGTAAGTAAGCGGCATATGAGTATAGAACATAGACTAATTGAAAAACCAACACATAGAACCTAGACTACGAAGAGAAAACCATAGACTGCAAATATTGTTCTTTTGACAATGGAGAGTTGAGAAAGCTCTAGAACCGCCGCAACCGTTGCGTTTGATTATTGTACTACCAGCGAACAAACTGTGTGCAATGGATCGCGCGAAAACCACAGGTATATAGTTAGTTCCGACAAGGTTATGTATGGTTGACGGCAATAATACATCATATAATACATCTAGCAGCTTAGGGTCCGATATTCAACTAAAGCGACTTGCAACATGGATGATCCATTCGTAAGGATGTTCTTAGATCGTCGGTTTCAATATTGATTGAACACAACAAACACACACACAAACAACAAACTACACATGTTGGTCCTCGCGGATTGTCGGTCATGCTGTGAATGTGTTCATTTCATCCTTTACCAGCTCTCTTCTCGTTTTTCCACTTCTAATTTATTTCCTTATTTCCCTATTTCTATCGCATCATCAATACTCTATGAAATTACGCCAGACCGACATTTCGTGTATCCGACTGGTTGCCTAAGGAAAACTATAGACATTTCATGAATACGGACGAAAACAAAAACATCTGGTTAAACTTCGTGTGTGTTTGTGTTGCGTTGAACGAAAGATTTCAATGCCAGCACACAACACGAACCCGGGAGTGGCTGGAGGAGCGATTAACCAACGCGCATGTTCTTTGATAACTTACAATTACCGTGTTTTATGAATATCCTCCATTTACATGCTAAAAACAATAAACGGTGGTTCAGTAAAGGGAAGCAATCCTGCGATTGTTATTCAGTTAAAACCTCATTTTGAAACGATGCTTCAATGACGTCGATATTGCTTTTTGAACTTATCGAAGTGGTAATCGTCCGTCGCTTTCTTCGGTACGCGATCATCGTTGCGTTGGTCGCGATTTTCCTCCTGGTAGCGCCGTTTCGCCGGAGCCGGGTTTTCGATCCGGTAGCGATTGTGCTGCATAAAGTTGACAGCCATGTTCGAGGGCACAAAGTGCGACGGTAGGTCCTTCTTGCGCTGTTGCTCCTGCATGTACTTCAGCTTCGCCTCTTCCGTCGCCTCGATGTTTTTAATCTTTGCCTCGATGCCCAGATCGATCTCCGGGATGCCGCTCAGCATCTGATTCGATAACATTTCTTCCGACCGCTGGGACGACGTTTGACTAAGATGCGCGGGAAGCGACAGTAGTGCCGCTTCCTCCGGGCTGAGGTACTTTGTGGACGACTCACCGTCCGCTTGACTATCTTGCTCTTGTGCGATGCCTTTTCGTTTCCCCAGCTCCTCCTCTATGTATCTTGTAAAGTGGAATCAAGAAAAGCAAAGTGTAAATACATTTCTCTTTCCACAAACTGTTTACTTGCTAAAATGCTCACTTCATCATCTCTTCATCTTCGTCACGCTTGTTCGTTTCGGCAGAGAACTGTGTACCGATACCCGTATCGTACGGGTCCTCGACGGCTGTCTTCAGTTTTCCCGCCTTCAGTGCTTGCATGTTGACCATACCTCCGGTTTTAATATTGAAAGGATCTTTCTGCAATTGAAATAAACTGGAGTTCATTTTCTTGCCAGCCTTGCAGTTGATGACAGATACATACCACCGTTACCTCTTCTTCGATCGATATTTTCTTGCCAGCTGCTAAGCTAAGAATATTCACGCCATTCCTTCTGTTGCGCAGTTTCTGACGCTCTTTGGTTTCTTCCAGCTTTGATCTGCGTAGAAGAGATTTTGAATCGTGAAAGAATATTCTTGATTTACAGTGCAATGTTACGTACAGTACATCAGCTTCCGTATCTTGTTCGTGTGTATCGTCGTCACTATCCGATTGCTTCCGTTGTCGCAGTTGTTTCTTTCCTTTCTTTTTAAACTCTACCTTCACTTGCATTTCTTCAGTATCCGACATGTTGTTAATGTACAATTGTTCTGATTAATACGGTTCCGATTACCTAAAATGCTGCACTTCTTAACGAACTGGTGTACCAACAAATACGAAGCTTGTTTTGATTTGGGATAGTAAACAAACATTAGATTTGACGTTTCCTTCGGTAGCCATATATTTATTTCACTGGGTAGCTAACCGATAATGCATGAATTGTGTTATGAATCGACATTATGTGAAATGGGTGTAATACAACTTTAACATAATAATATTTTCTACTAAAATAGTACGACTAGATTGACAAAAAGCAAGATAAAACATTAATCAACCTGGTCTATTATTATCGCATTTTTTTCACTGGCCTCACCGCGTGCTCGACGTCAGTGAAATATTCTCCACCAAAACAAACTCGCTCTCCTTTGGCACAGTGCGGCAGCGAAAGGCCCCGAAGATGGGAAAAGTTAACAAAAAACTAACAAAACCTAAAATAATCACAAAACCTTCCGATGAGACCACCAAAATCAAAGGCCCATTTCCCATCTATCGCTCGACACCGGTCCAATTGAATGGTCCCGAACCGGCCAGCTTTAAGATAGTGGATGGTATAACAAAAACAAAGGCAACCGAAAAGCGCACCCAACAGGTAGAAAAACCTCAATCGAAGTCACAAGCATCGACCGATGAACCGGAAGATAGCACGAAGACTAAAAAACTTCGCAAGCTAGCCATTTCTCGGCTCACCAAGAAGGAAAAGAAACAGTTCCGCAAAGAGGAGATGCTGAAGAAGGTCGAGCTGACGAAGCAAGCGTTCAAGCAGGACAAAGCGCGAAAGACCCGTGAGCAAACGGTCATCACCGGCGATCTGCGACCGCTGCTGGATGCACTTCCCTCGCTCGAGTCACTGTATGAGGTGAAATCATCCGTCGTACTGAAAACGGGAGTACCCAAGTACGACAAAAAGGCTGAACCGAAAACGAAACGGGAGCGACGGGCGCAAAACTTCAAGGAAAATAAGCGAAAGCTTCACAAACGCTTTAAAACGCTCAAAAACGTTATGAATGAGCAATCGTTTAAGAAGGATCCGAAAAAGGTGATTGCAGACCACATAAAGAACACGCGTCGCGAGCAGTTGGAGTTGTTGATGAAAAATGTCGCATAGAATACACGCTCGGTTGTACGAATGTTTGCACAACAGCATTTAGTGATAATGAAACTTTTGTTAAGGGTCAAAATATATGAATTTATACAAAGTAAAGTATGGACTTTGTTTCTTTTTTTTACATTTATCATCGCGAACTTGAGGCTTTCGATTCGTCCGGCAAAGAAATAATATTCCGGGAGACTCGTCTTAAGTCGTACAGGAAGCAGTGCACCGACAGGGTATCGGAAACGAGCATTAACATCAACGGCACAGCAGTTTTTTGTTGTTGATAAGCCTTTTGTAGTTCCTTGAAGTGAGGCATCGGTTGTGAAGATCTGTAAACAATAAATTAAATAACAATCTCCTTATTATTTTATTCTACTAAAATGTACAAATTATTGTTACCTTCTCACAAAAATTCGTGCGAG
Organism: Anopheles farauti; assembly: GCA_000473445.2. Classification (NCBI taxonomy): domain Eukaryota; kingdom Metazoa; phylum Arthropoda; class Insecta; order Diptera; family Culicidae; genus Anopheles; species Anopheles farauti. Next base: position 183,491 of record KI915044.1, read on the forward strand.
TGGCAACGGTGGAAGTGTCTTCTTGAACGTATGAGATTCTGTCGCAAACACATCAAACACTAATCGCAAACTATTCTCCTCCGCATCGAACACATCCGAATCGGTTCCATCTGTTTCCGTTACACTTTGCACAATATCGAATCGATCGAACATTCGACGAAACTGTTCAACCATTTTAAAGCCATCGTGTTCGTCGGTAGATACTGAACCATCCAATTTGTGCCTCTTTTCCACTGGTTCAGCTAGATCTTTTTTATTTGTGGACATGTTTGAATAGTGTTTTGCTAACGATGAGTTCGTAACAAGTGTCCTATACTTTGCCATTGCTTTCTTGACCGTTTGGTACATCTTTGGATCATTTTGAGGGTACACACTGTCCCGAGGATTTGATTGATTGAGCATTTCATAAAGATTTGCCCAAACACATCGTGCTTCAGGCGAAGGCAATTCCGATTTGCTAATGTCGTGGTACTTTCGCGAAGGATCATACCGTAACACGTAGTAACTGGCACGAGTAAGCGTGGAATAGATCTGATACTCCCGCAGGCTGAGGAAGCCTGGATGGTCAAGGAACAAACTGTAGCCTTGTTCAATGGATACTACCACACCGTTCCATCGCACTAGTAGGCGATTCTGAAAGAAAATGGCACACTCGATCATATATATATATATATATATATATATATATATATATATATATATATATATATATATATATATATATATAATAAGCTAGGTTGATGTATCTTCACAACAATAAATGCGTACTGTACCATTTCCATAAGAAACAAAGCTTCGTGACTTTCAACATATTTTCCCGTGGAGTCTTCGTACCCAAACGTTTGCCATTTGCCTTCCAACTTGGTTATTCGGACACGCTGCTCGTCATTTTCCCAGCAGCCTTCGGAGATACTGTCCAAATTGCTGACCCTTTCCTGCGACAGAAGCAGTCGAAGTTGTTCTGAAATTATGAAAAATAATAAAAACCTCTCCAATCTCACTATACACATTGGACTGCACCGACCTTTCATTCGCTCCAGATCATTCTGTCGCGAGTCGCCAAATTCTTCCAGTGAAACGAGCCGGTTGAACTGTGCTTGAAGTTCGTATGATTCCGTATGGTGCTTTACCATATCCTTACCACTACCAAAATAAATGAGTCAATGTTTCAGAGGTTGATTAAAAAAACACATTTCATTACCTTAAAAGTCCACATTTTTCTTCACTTTTGTAAGCCATTCCGTCACACGGAATGCAAACACTGTTTCTCAAACCTCCAATACATAGATTAAAAAACCCGGCTTGCTGGGATCATATGTTTTTGACGCAGTGACTATTGTTTGTAAACATTTGCCAACACATTTGACATTTGCCAACACTTGCACATACACACAGAAAATATTTTTTTATCTCTGATGGACATCCTTTGAAATCTGTCTAAAAATACATATTAAAATTCTTTCAACAGTATACACACTTATTTGATGCATAATACAAATTATTTAGTGGTCAAAGAATAATATTATTAAAAATTATCAATATGCAGTAAGGACATTTTAGTACGAAATGGGTGCGAGAGTTTCAAACACAATAACTATACGCATTCAGTGGCAGTAGTAAGCTTCCAAGGATGAACGTGTGCTAATGATTAGTTTACGCAGTTCACAGTACATAGTATAGGATATGGGGTGTGAGTAATGCATTCCAATATCATCTCCCGCCATTCAGTCATTTTTAATTTGAATTTCAGATGTCGCTTTCCACTCCTCGTTTAGCTGCACCTTGCATCCGAGATCGCGAAGCGCGGATTTTACGTCATGAGCGATACTAGGATGCTCCGTCAGCGCTTGATTGAGCACATCTTCGACACCCTGGGCCAGGAACGTATCGCACTGATCGCGCGATCGTGATACCATATTGCGCACCGCCCACGCACCGTTTCGCTGAATGATCTTACTGCCGCTGTGTACTTTCATCGTTTGGATGATCGTCTCGGAAATACCGGTCTCAAAAAGCGCTTTGCTGTTAGCTGCCTCGCGCAATGCCAATGTAGATATGCACACCAACGCATGCCGGGCGAATGTTTCGTTATCCTTATGCCGGTTCAGAGCGGACTCAAGCAATGGTGCCGCCCCGCACTGAATGATGTTCTGCTTTACCGTGTCATTTCCGGCGAGTGCCTTCAGCAGCTTGCACGCTTCGCGAATAATTTTAATTGATTCGGGAAATTCAACCATTGCATCGAGGATAAACTTGAGTCCACCGGCTTCCTCGACGGTTTGACAGAATTCATTGCGAACCGTTAGGGAAGCGATCGTCAGCATCAAATCGCTAATAGTATCAGCATCGGTTTTGAATTCTGGAACGATACATGAATTAGAAAATTACTTTTTCCACGCACAAAAACATGATCATCAATCGGACACGAACTGGTAAGAAGCTGAGTTATCTCGGTGAGTGTTTCCGTGGCCAGCTGCCGGGCATGTTCGTGCGCCTTGCCAAACTCCACGCGTATATCATCGTCCAACACTAAGTACCGCATCAGGGCGCACGTGTTACGAATCACTTCCGGCTCGGTTCGCGAAAGGAACGGTTTCAGCGTGGGAATGGTTAGGTTTTCTTCCATTATCATCTGACGGTTCATCTCGTGCAAAATACATGCCTTCTGCAGCCATTTCAGCAGCTCACATGTTTGCTTCGACTCCGGGGAGAGTTTTAAATGTTTCAACACGACAGTCAATGAATCGTGGTTGAACACATCCGGCTGCTTATTGACGATGGCGTTGGCAGCGATTAAAAGCTTGAGCAAAACGTCGTCGTCTAATTTATCGTCTCTTTTGAGTTGGCTAACGATCAAGTCGTATGCTCCAAGCTTAGCTGCCAGTACACGATGCGGAACACTCTGGCCAAGGGAGAAAGGGTACGTTATAACATCGGACTAATTGAAATGCATTAGGCGACCCTTTATCTTACCAGTTTGCATTCGTCGATCAGTACAGTCAATTGATTGCAAATTGTCTGCGGTTCAGCGTCCTTCTGCTCGACAAGTCGTTTAAGTTCGTCCACACTTTCGTTCATCAAAGGCACACCGGTGTCGGGATTAACGTTAAGATCCTTGATAATATTCCCCAGATGGATTCCTTGTGCTTCGAATTGCTTAATAGTTTCTTCTCTAGCTTCCTCGACCGTCATGGAAAATTCAATAATGTTCTCCTTAACCACATCATCGAAAGTTTCCTGCGTGATAACTTTGGCCATTGTGACGACCTTTAAAACGAAATAATACAATGTTTAGATAAAAATTTCGCAAAACACTTCTGAACACTGAACTTCTTATTTTTTCATCTGCCCACCTCCCGAAAACACGAAACGGAAAAGATAATGTGCAAAAATGACTCAGTGTTACCCACGCACGTAACAACTGCCAGCTGTTCGAAAGTGGTCAAATTCACAGTTAAACGTAATGATTTTCGTAAAAATATGGAATTGAGCCCAAAGGCAGTGAAATCATAGGCACATTTAAAATTACAATTTATAACAACCTTCTCCTGAACACGGAATCACTTGCAAACAAAAGCCTGCTGCGCCTCACTTTCACTCGCTCGAGACAGTGGGGAAAATTGGAGAAAAATAGAAAACACGATCACAACAAAACAATGACATTCGCCAGAAAATGCATTGTGGGCCATTGGAACACGTTGCGCAATGTTTTCAAGGTATGGACTGGATCAAGAGCCTTAATGCTTTGGCAAACTAACATTTTAGCAACCGTTAATCATATTTTTACGTTCTCAAACCATTTTAGTGCAGGTGAAATTATGTTTTCTTTCATTATTTTAGAAATAAAATAGGTTGAAGTTTTCGAATGAAAATGGCCCAAATCTGACATTTCACACAGCTGTCATGTTTGCAACATCGCAATCATGTTATGAAATTTCATCGTGATTTCGTGTTGGTGTTTTCCTGTGTTGCTGTGCTATAAAAAGTAAGAAAAATTCATTATTTTTCTCAAATAATTATGCTAAACGTATCTCAACTCGCTTTTACACCATAGCACCATCATCCACACAATGTTGAGACAAATATCGTCGTTAAAGCACCGTGCATTAAGTGCCGGTGCCCGTCGCTGGCAGTCCTCGACACCGGCACCGAAAGTGAATCCGGCCATCCTCGCCAACATCAAGGCCTCTGATCGATATAAACCAGGCAACCGGTACAATGGGTTCGTCTGTACCCAGGCCCAATACATTGCCGACTTCAATATGACGGCGTACCTATTCCAGCACGAAAAGACGGGCCTCCAGTACATGCACATCGACCGACAGGACACGAACAACGTGTTCTCGATCAACTTTCGCACCACACCGTTTGATTCCACCGGTTTGCCGCACATTCTCGAGCATAATGTGTTGTGCGGTTCGCAGAAGTTCCCCGTGCGTGATCCCTTTTTCAAAATGCTGAACCGCAGTCTGGCCACGTTCATGAACGCGATGACCGGACCGGACTACACACTGTACCCGTTCAGTTCGACGAACGAAATCGACTACCGGAACCTGCAGGCCATCTACATGGACGCTGCGTTCCGGCCGAATCTAAAGTATCTGGACTTTCTGCAAGAGGGATGGCGATTGGAGCACGCCGAGCTTAACAATCGGAGCTCTGAGTACGTGTTCAAGGGTGTCGTGTACAACGAGATGAAGGGAGCGTTTTCGGAAAACTCGGCTGTCTTTGGGCAAAAATTTTTCAACAAACTCTTGCCCGACCATACGTACGGTTACGTGTCGGGTGGTGATCCGCTCGACATCCCCCAGCTGAAGCACGAAGATCTGGTCAATTTTCACCGCCGCTACTATCATCCTAGCAACGCGCGCATCTTTAGCTACGGTTGCTTCGATCTCGACAAAACGATGACGTTCGTAAACGAACAATATCTGAACGATTTTGATCGGATCGACACGCGGTACAGTGTGATTCCGCCCCAGAAACGGTGGACCGCGGCGAAAAAGGATCACGTGCGGTGCCGATACGACAACATGGGTGCCCCGATCGAGCGCCAGAACCAGATCGCCATCGGGTACCTCATGACGGACATCACGGACGTGTACGAAACCTTCCTGATGCACATTCTCACCGAACTGCTGGTGAAGGGTCCGAATTCGTTCTGCTACAAAAACCTCATCGAGCCGAACATATCCGGCGGTTACAATCAGCTGACTGGCTTCGATTCACACATTCGCGATACGATGTTCGTCGTCGGGTTGCAGGATCTGCCGGTGGACGATTTCGAGCGGGTGGTGCAAATTTTCGACCGCACTGTGGACGAAGTGATCGAGAAGGGATTCGAGGCGGCCCACATTGAGAGCGTGCTGCACAGCATCGAGCTGACGATGAAACATCAGACTACCAAATTCGGGCTCGGGTTGCTCTTTAATCTCACGCCGCTTTGGAATCACGATGGCGATCTGGTGCGTGCGATGAACGTGAGCGAATCGGTACGCAAGCTGCGGGAAAACATCGCAAGCAATCCAAAGTACCTACAGAACAAGGTGGAATACTACTTCCGCAACAATCGCCACCGCCTAACGATGACCATGTCACCAGATGTTAGCTACGAGCAGCAGTTTTTGGAAGCGGAACGTAAAAACCTCCAGCAGAAGGTGAGTCAACTGAACGAGTCGGACAAGGAGCGCATCTATCGCGAAGGCATCGAGCTGTCCGAGTCGCAGAAGGCACACCCAAACACGGACATCCTGCCCTGTCTGAAGTTGAGCGAGATCGAAAAGAAGATTCCGGAAACGAACGTCGAACGGAAGCTGGTTACGAACGTCCCGACGCAGCTGTGCCCGGTCGACACGAACGGTGTCGTTTACTTCCGTGGCATTTTGGACGTGAGCGGGCTAAGCACGGAGCAAAAGTTGCTGCTGCCGCTGTTCAACACGATCGTCACGCAGTTCGGCACCAAGGGCATCAACTACCGGGAGTTCGATCAGCTCGTGAGCTCCAAAACGGCGGGGATCGGGTTTTCTACGCACCTGGTCGAGGACGTGCACGACATAGAGCAGTACGAGTTCGGACTGTACTTTGGCACATACGCACTGGACAAGAACGTCCCGGACATGTTCGACATAATGCGGCGCATTTTTAACGAACTCGAGCTGAACGACGTGAAACGGTTCGAGATGCTGCTGGAGAACTACCTGTCGGAGATGTCGGTCGGGATTGCCCAGTCCGGGCATATGTACGCGATGCAGAACGCAAACGGTCTCGTAACGGAAGCGGGCCGTTTGCGGGAGCGTCTGATGGGCATCGAACATTTGGCGTTCATGAAAGACCTTACACAACGTCATACACCGGAAGAAATTCTCGCCAAATGTCGCAGCATTGCGAATATCTTCGAAGAGTCACCGATGCGCTGTGCGCTCAACTTTACACCGTCATCCGAGCAACAAACCGTACAGCACTACCAAAAGTTCATCAATGGCGTACCGCTGCGCAGTACGGCTCGCATTTGGAATCCTTCCCAACCACTGCCGGGTGCGTCATGTCGGCACACGGTCATGAACATTCCGGTGAACTACTGCGCCAAATCGATCGTTGCCGTACCGTACGCACACCGCCACTATGCCCCACTGAAGGTACTCGCCAAGTACCTGTCCGCGAAGTATCTGCTGCCGGTGGTGCGCGAACAGAACGGTGCGTACGGTGCCGGGGCAAAGATTACGTCCGATGGGTTGTTCAGCTTCTTCAGCTATCGCGATCCGAACTCGCGCACCACACTGGATGTGTTCGATCAGTCGTACGAGTGGAACGTGCGCACCGTGCCGCAGATGGACGACCAGACGCTGTTCGAGGCGAAACTGGGTGTACTGCAGCAACTGGACGTACCGATCGCACCGCTCGAGCGTGGCATGGATCTTTTCCGGCAGGGGCTTTCGGACGACCTGTTCGCCAAGCACCGGGCTGCGGTGCTCGATGTCGGCAAGGAGCTACTGCTGGAAGTGAACGAACTCTATCTGAAACCGGGCGCGGTGAGCGTGGTAGGCAAATCCGTACTCGGACCGGAAAATAAGGACCTTCCGAGGGAGGGCGAATCGTGGACGACGTTTGCGTTGTAAATTTGGCAGGCATTGGAGAGAATGGGTTCGTATGCATGGCATGCTTAGAATGTGATCCGAATAAAATAATATGTTATGATAGAACAAATAAATTTGAGTTTTACCGAAACAGTGTCAGAAGTAGGTAGTTTGTAAAAACCAAGCAATAAGAATACTTTTCTTTTCATCCATCTTTGATTGAAAATTACATATTATTACTTTTCTCTTCTTTGCGTTCCGACTCATCCGTTCAAGCTTACGCGACCTGCGGCTTACTAGATTGGTGTATAGCGCACCACCGTACAGTGGCTGAACTGTAGGCGATTCGTGACTGAAACAAACATTTAATGCGATTGATACAAAACAACCATACACTAAGACACAAACAAATATTTGTTTTTGCATAATTTACTCATCGAAAAAAAAAACAATAAAAAAGCTAACAAAAATTCTTGACAAAAACCATCCTTAGACACTAGCAATAAACATTGGGAGTATGTTACGTCTGTGTATGTGTGTGTGTTTTTTTTTGTGGAACGGGGGAGTTTGGTTAAGATATCGGTAAATCGATGCTATTTTATAGAAGAAAAAACACCTCAACCCGTTTTTTTATCCCCCTTCCCCCATGTGTTTGACGTAAATGCAGGATACAAACATTGGAATGGTATCATTTCACTATACAGTTCGTCATCGCATGTGTGTTTGCACACCATGGAAGAGAAGAAACCGTAAAATGAGGCAAACAGAAAAGTATGGGAAGAATCGCGACTGGAAGAAAGAGCACGAATTCTGCATGGTTTCTCTGGGGCATGCGTAACACAGTATATGTTTTCCTACATCTAACACCACTGAAGACGGATCAAGATTGATAATTTCAGAAAAAAAAACTGTTTGTTTTCAATGTTTGGTCTTTTCTTTACCCATGAGTTGACGTCCTGGCAAGTGCAAAGTAATTTGGAAAGCCAATCAAAACACACTTATCAGTAGGAGAAAATTTAAGAAAGGCCGATCCGTTTGCTGTTCCACCACGTTTAAAAATGGATACAGGTTGGGGTAAGATCGTTAGTTGTCTACGTATGATATATTTAAACACGGTATATTTTGTAACCTCATAGTAAAATAACTTTGCATTTCCCATAACGATCCAAGTAAACGTGTACCGCTTCCAATTCTTCGCGTAATTTAAGCAGTCAAACCTGCCTGCTTGTCGTTTACTGAACTTGTTTACACCACCATAGCGCGTTAGTCACGTCCTATACCACAACTACTTTGATCAAATTTACAGTAAAAAGCTCGTACCCAGCAGTATTGCAACTGGTCAAGTACGGGTCGTTGTTTAGGCGGAGATAATCCAACAGGGTATTAAAACTCTTCACCTTTCAATGCTTGACACACAGAAAACACCGACACCCAATAAAAATGCACCAATCGTTTGCAGTACGCACGCACGCCACTTCGCTCTGCTCACAAATGCGACACCGAAAATCGCAAATATACCAGCCTAGCGTCCATTTAGTTAGCTGTTCTTCTACTCCTATCGATGACTCACACAGGTCCACAGGTTTCACTATTCGTAACTCTAATGTGTGTGTTTGTGTTTGCATAAAATAGCGATATCTAACTCCCCCAAAAGAAGCCCGATATTATGTTTCGCTCGTCGTACGGATTGCTTTAAGAATTGTTGTACCGGAAGATCGCCACACCGACCACTCCGATCAGGATTGTACCAACCAGGTAGCCCCACATCATGATCTGAAAGATGCAAATAAACGAAAAGTTAACTGAGCATAAACAAACAAAGCAACGTGAATCCAATAAGCACACACCTTGGACGATTCATTGTTTTGCGCTGCTGGAGCCACTTTTGTCTTTTGCTCGAGCTTCTGTGCCTGTCCGAGCATCTTTTGATACAGGTCCCGTTCATTCCGTGCCTCTCGTTTGGATTTCAGGATCAACTTAGAGAGTTCCTGTCACAATACACCCCGACATATTAGGATCCAAGTTGTCTGAGACTGAAAACTCACTTACCGATTGTATTAGTTTGTCGTCTACGTCGATCGTAGCAGCCTTTTGAAGCAACGTGATAGCACCGGCCGTATCGCCTTTTGCATCTAGAATCTAGGACGTTTAGGCGAGAAAAAATAACATAAAAATGAAATTCATCACCTTTAGCCAATGTCCATGTAACCATTACCTTGCCCTTGCGATATAAAGCTTTTGTGTTGTTCGGTTGGCATTTTAGCACATGATCTACGGATTTGAGTGCTGCTTCATGGGCCGATACTTTCAACTGTGCCAGCGCGAGGTTGTTGTATACTTTCATGCGGTCCTCCAGCAAATCTTGCAGCTCTGCGGTGGTCAGCTGATAAGAAATGGTAAGCGTAAACAGAGAAGGGTAATGAGAAGGGTAAGTGGTTGACTTTCTACTCGATAAGAAACGGCTCGGAACTGTTTACTTAACTTACCTCCACCGAACCAGCGCCCGATTCCATCATCCCGCCGGCACTGACCGCATCGTCCAGATATTCTAGCGCTCGCCGATAGCTCTGAATTGAAAGGTTATATTCCTGGCGCTTCATCCAGTAGTTTCCTCGTAATCGTTTCTTGTTTCCAATTTCTTTACGCGATGCGTATGTTCTCGCTTCGATATCGCTTTCTTCCCGCATCGATATCAGTTCGACCGTGTAGGTAATGGTAGCGTTAGGAGGAACGCTCCGCACCACCGGATCGTGTTCGGTGGGATCCTTTAGACCCAGCTCGCCGTAAGCGAATCGTGGATTAACGGTTACCTCCGCTACTTCACCTTCATTCATTAGCTTCAGCGCCATATCTAACCCTTGCACCACCTAAAGTCGCGTGGGCGAAAATAGAGGTAATGATAATGCGTGAAATCAACCGGTGTTATCGTACATACCTCCACATCGTCGATTTGCACCACAACATTCTGCTGATCCTCCACCACCGTTCCATCGTCCAGTCGTCCGGTGTAACTAATCGTCACAAGGTCTTTACTTTGGGGTCGCCATTCGGAACGTCCCTTTTTTATCACCTTCTTCAGCAACGTGCCATTGCCTAGGATGTCCATAATTTCTGGTTCGCTATCCTTTTCTTCCTTCGCTGCTGTAGCCTCGTCATTTTCAGGCTGTTCGTCGCGTTGTCCTGCAGTTGCGGGCTGTTCTTTATCTAATGTTTTGACCTGTGTTGATTCAGGCACGGACGAGGCCAACTCCGCACGTTCCTGTTCGTTTAAGTTCGATAGGTCTTCGAACGAACTGTTGCTCGACTTTTCCGCATCCATTTTGCTGATTCACGCAATGTTTACTGAAAGGAAATGAAGGTGCGTTTAAAAAATGTGCGAGAGCAAGAGTTTTCTTATCGCGGAATCAAATCCCCGTCCCCTCGCAAAACAGATAGTTGATCGGGTTACAACACACGGGAAAACAGGCTTTCGATTGTGGCCTCCATCGAACATTCTGCGCAATGACGTCGTCAAAAAATGGCACTCGAACGAATAATACACACAAGAATGTAATCGTATGGAATAATCAATAACTAATAGTACCCACAATTCCCCCTTTTCTGTTGCACTTTCACAATCAAATCGAACAGGAAAACGTGTAAAAATCGCAAGATATTTCGCATTTACGCCACTTACCTACGACGAAAAGAAAGTTTTCCTGCTTTGTTTCGAAGAATCACTCATTGACATTTTGTTGACGTGAAGCAACTGTATGTTTTGGTGCTTGCTATAGTATCATTTGATGTTTGACAAAAATAAATTATGAATAATTTCTCTGACCATAGAGTTAGTTTTACATTTATAATATTTGCACTATGAAGTCAGAAAACCTCAAAAGAGGTACTTATTTACGTCTGTCTTATTTACGAATCTTAATTTACTTATTTACGACTGAACACTCTTCTCTAATCAGGATGAACCATCTCATACTAGGGGATGCTAGGCGATGAAACGTTATCTTTTGTTTCTTTACGCATTTAATTCAAAATTTTAGCAAATAAATTATCAGTACACTAGTAGTTTTCATTTCGATTTTTCATTCCAGATTCGAAGAACATATGTTGTGGAGATTTTTGTGCATTACAAATAAGTTTTATAACTGGTCATTGAAAATTTCCAAACCAAACATTATTCATGTTGAGTGAAGGAATATAATCGAATTATCATATTTTTACCGTACTGTTTTCTGAAAGCCGCAACAGAATTTTTGGTAAAATAAATTCTTCCATCTGACGGTCGAATAACTTACTTTTATTAGCGAAATTCTGGTGATAATTTACCACCGAATACACCATTTGCTCTTGGGATTCTTCGCCAATCGGCAACTGTCAGTGCGCTTGCTGCAGCTGTCAAAATTTTTATTCCATTGTGTCTATCTCTTTTCAGCGGCGATTGCCTCGATTTTCACATGTGCGTTTCAGCAGCTCGTACCGAAAAGTGTAAATTTAACTGATTAATTGTTGTGAAAACCTTTCCGTACTGTCGAATTTTTCAGTGTAAAACAAAGGGACTCGCCCTAAGCCAAGATGAACGCGGAAAAGCTGAAGAAGATGCAGAGCGAGGTGCGCATCGGCGGCAAGGGCATGCCCCGCCGTAAGAAGAAGATTGTCCACACGAGCTCGGCCGTCGACGACAAGAAGCTTCAGCTATCGCTGAAAAAGCTGGGAGTCAACACCATCCCCGGTATTGAGGAGGTGAACATGATCAAGAACGATGGCACCGTGATCCACTTCAACAACCCAAAGACGCAGGCATCGCTTGGAACCAACACATTTGCCATTACCGGTCACAGCGAAACGAAATCCATCACGGAGATGCTGCCGAGCATCATTTCCCAGCTCGGACCGGAGGGACTGAATCAGCTGAAGAAGCTGGCGACGGCCGCTGCTGCCGAGGAGGATGATGATGTGCCGGAACTGACGGAGAACTTCGAGGAGGTGTCAAAGAAGGAGGCCGAGACTAAGGAAGCGGCTGCCAGCTCGAAGGCGCCAGAGGTTCCCGCCGCCGCCTCGTCCTAAGCACAGCAACTCGCTTGCTCCCTTTGCGCTAGTACACATCCTGTTCCGTATATTTATGTGGGACTGAACGCAGTCAGAATGGAGAGACCAGCTGGACGCGCCTGGCAGTAAACAAGCACACGGCTCCCACACACATCTTTTGCTCCCTTTCTACAAACCAGCCAGCACCAACACCTCATCACAATTGCGACGCATTTGGCTTGTGTATCCTGGAAATCATCATCATGTTGTGCTACATAGCTCTTTGCAGCACTTTTTTCCCGCCACCAACAGCCTACTTATATTTTCGATAGTGTTTCTTTTTTTTCTCTAATAAGCCATGGTAATGGAATTGCTTTGTTGAACAACCAAGTTGTGCGGACAAGTTTCCGTGGCCGAATTGTATGTTCGAGAGTATGGTGACATTTTAAGAATTAAAAACTAAATAATCTATCTCATTCCCGTTCGTCATGTGATGTGCGGTGTGTCGAGGTAGGGTTAACTGTAACTGATGATGGCATTTATAGTTCATTTTCTTCTCCTTCCTGGGAATGCTGGAGACACTGAGAAAGGATTGTGCATAAGAGCATCTGCTCTTGAAATACGGAAATAGAGAGGAAATGGGATACGATTTTCGAATAAACATACCAAACATTAAAGGTACTAACGAATGCCAACTGCGATCGACTGTTGTGAATATTTATTGATATTTTTCGATATTGCGATCATCATTGGGGAGCATAATGTTTGTCTTATGTCTTATATTGAGAATTTAATCCGATTTCGTTAGGTCGCGCATCCATTGCCTATGTGATTTTTCATTACAGAAAGTTACAAAACAGCATAATCAAACAGTGTGCGAAAAAGCAAGGTTATGTTGCGAAAGCGAGGGAAGCGATATGTACATATGTATGGGTTGTAGGCAAGATCTTCCCACCTTAAAACTATCCATATGGAATTGTTGGTATGTTGCAGTAATCGTATATTGATAGCAAAATAAAACCGATCGTGGTTTCTATGAATGAAAATCGTTTTCATTTCCACTGTTTTGTTGCTCCCCGGAAGGGAAGCAACACAACTGTCAGGCACCATCTCGCCCGCACATGTAGGTTATGTACGCCCGGCAATCAATAATGCTATAAATAGTTCGCCTACTGCGAACGTTTTGCTGACATGAAACAAAAATTCCATCTTTCAATGGGAAATGCATTCACCGCACTATCGGAAATGCGGTTAACCAGCGTCGGTCGGGATGGTTAATTCGTTGTTTCACATGATAAGCAATCGTGTAAACAGTTGTTGCTCGTGCTGTGTGTTTATGATTGTTATGATGTTGTGCGGTGGAGAGCCTATAGCAATAAAAGGGCACAGTTTTTGTGTGGACGCGCGTGGACATGTGTATTGGTAACCGCCTACGCACGTATTATGTGAGTGCGCGCCTCTCCCGTATTAGCCGGAGAGATATTAAGGACATGCAAAAGATACTACAAAATAACGGCTCGTATTATGGATTAGAATACGATACCCATTGCTTCCTCTTTTTTATGAAATACGCAATTTCCCAGTGGAATGAAAATGTGAACCATAACATTCCCTCAAAAACAATTAGACGATAACGCCTATCGCAGTGAAATTAAAAACACCGTCACCGTATCCGCTTGCGATCTCCTCCTCGTTTTCTTTATTTACAGTCAAATTGGTCGTCTCTCAATTTTCTCCGCAAACTGCAGCTGCTACTCTCTCAAAGTTTTGCTGTGTTTTCTTTACAACGACGGAAGCTCCTACATATCGTGAGGCTTCTTCGTGCTTGCTTTCACTAGAACGATACGATCCTATGGGTAGGTAATTGCCAAAACGTGATAAAAGGGGGTAAGTGATTAAATCCTGGTGGATTAGTTGTGGTATGTACGCTGCTGCCGTTCACCTTACTATACTGCTGGGCCGTTCCGTTTTGCAACTGGCAACGTTTATTTTCTATCCTACAGGGCCGCGGAGGCGAAACGATCTCCTGCCGCAAAAACCTGTTCCCCGCGAGACAGCGTCATGCTATAGTTATCGGAAAACGAGTTGAAATTGTAACAAAACAAGAGGTTTTATCGGATTAACACTGATGGTCTACACACGGTTAATGTAAATAATTACTTCCCTAACTCCTACTATTCTCCCAATTCTAACGGCCCCTATATCTTGTGTAACTGTGTTTGTGTGTTTGCGTGTATTTGCATGTTCCTCCCTCCTACCGGTCCTGCTTCAATCGACGACCGACGACGGCGATGGCGATAGTGCTTGCGATGACGACATGAGCGTTGATGATGATGTGCATTTCAACCGACGACATGTGCAGCAACAACGACCGTTACATGAAATCATCGTAGTCATCGTAATCGTCATACTTGGTTTCATACTCGTTCAGCGTTGTCTAGAGGAGAAAAGAAGGAAAACGTGGATCTAGAACCATTGCACTATGCGCACTGGCGCAAAAAAAAAGATACTCACGTTTTCACCCTCGACGCGCAACCTCGCTTTCACCTTGATGCCCTTGGTCTTCTTGGGTTTGTCACCCTTTTCGACCTTTTGTTTCTCCAAATATAAATTGTCTAGTGTGGTTTTTGCTTTCCGAATATTGTTCGAGGACACTGTAACCAAAGATAGCAGTAATAAGATCAATTTCAGTGCTGGAACGTAACCCGGAGTGCCACCGCCTATCACACGATTGCTTACAGCTGGCAAACAGTTTCAACAGTAGCTCCTCTAGGAATCCTTGATATTCCGTGTGCGCACGATAGTTGGCGAGCTTTTTGCTAATCGCTTCGGCTAGTTCACCAAACTCCTCCTTATTTGTGGGATGCATTCCATCGATGCCGTTGCCGGAGGACATCGGCGTGATGCCGAGCGTCTCCATTGCCGTTTTGAGGTCGTTCTCCTCCTGTAGCTTCTGCAATCGGCGCTTCTCGGCCAATCGCTCCTCGGGTGTCATGTTAGCTTCCGCTTCCTCCTGCTCTCTCCGAAGTCGTTCCAATTCCTCTTTTTTCAATTTCTAAAACCACCAGAAAATACGCTTTTGGTGTTATCGCACACGTATCGCTGGCGTTTGCTTCAACACTCCAGCTTACCTCTTTCTGTTGGGCAGCTTTCTTCGATTTGGCGTTTTGATTAGTAGGAGTATCTTGTTTTGGCTCATCCTTTTTCTCCTCCTCCTCGTCGTCATCCTCCCAGTTGTCCTGTAAAATAAGGTGTTAACGTGGACTTAACGTGCGTCACTACGTTGAAAATGTCTAGGATTGCTACAAGCTGACGACTGGATTGCTGGTTGCTGATGTCAGTTCGCGTTTCAACGCTGCTTTGTTGAAGGGAGTGGGAGAAAACCACATTGAGACGGTGGGTATGCAACTTCCCAAACCACTTTCAACTGGATGCACGTACGTAGTAGCAGCCACCATTCAGCAACGTATGCACTTACGTACAACATACCTTTACATCGTCCTCGTCCTCACCAGCCCACTTGTTCACGTCCGCCTTGGCAAACAGCTGCTCGGGCTTCTGTTCGGCAAGCGCTTCTGTAATGATTTTAAACCATCCATGTATAACGTTAGCAGCTAAATTATTTATAGTCCTTCACTGCTGCTGCTGTGCATTGTGTCGCATTCGTCTCCATGTATACCACCGTCTGCTTCTCGCGCAATCCGTTTCCGAGTACCAACGTCGTGGCACGACGAACTTGCGTGAACCAGCACACGGAGAAGCAGAGCGAATACGGAAATCAAACATTGCGCACAGATCGATCGTGACCACAACAACGTACCCCATTCGTCCTCCATCGTGCAGATGAGAATTTATCACAACACTTGATGGATGCTTCCACTATTTGCCAGCGGAATTATCGTATCGTTTCAGCTGATGAGAAACCTCCCGTTCACCTAAGCTGCTGAGGTGCTGCAAACGTCGTGGATTCTTTTTTGCCTTTCCTTTTTTCGACGTTTCGTACATTTTTTTCCACAACTTTCGTGACATTTCTTGACGCGCCGAAGAACACATCCACGGTGGAAAAATTAGCTATCTATGTAGTCGCGTGGCGTACATTAGCCAAAGGATAATTTGTTGCAATTTTCATAGTATAGTAGGGTAAATGCACCAATTGTTGTGCTAGCACCAATTGTTGTGCTATCGACGGGAAAATGGAAAATATAAGCAAACCATAGCGATTTGTATTCAAAAATCAGTTTTGTCTTGTAGTTTATTTTATTTATCTATTTGTCAAGACTTTTCACAAGTATTTTAAGCCTTTATTTGCGAAAAATCATTA
>KI915044.1:201215-264829 GCA_000473445.2 Anopheles farauti
TAAATTTTTCGTGAAAACGCTGTACAAACTCGTCCATAATTGGTACACTTACCCTATGCGAATCAAATGAAATTTATTTGAAATGTAATACTTGTCTTAAAATATTGTAGATATATTTAACTATCTATCAAGATTGATGAACTGTGTGCAATATTATGAGGCATATTGTCACCCATGCGATCGGGAAAATACGCTCTCCAGATTATACAAAATTTTGAAAGAAAAATGACGTTTCAATTTCCGTGCCGTTTGACGTAAGAAATGTCAAAGTATCTCTAGCTCTCTTTCCGGTTGCCAACTTTCGCTTGGAAGGTTGTTTTCGGTATCATTAATAAGAATTTTTTGATTCAGGTACGAATTACATTGCTGCTGTGCATGCCTAGTTTTGCACAAACAACTCATAATACATTTACTCTTCGTCCTCTCTGTAGGTTCGACCACACTAACCAGCCAGAATGGCCAAGTCGAAGAATCACACCAATCACAACCAGAGTAAGTGAGTCCGGTGCGGGTGGACTGGTACCGGAGCTAGCTGCTTCCACATCGATGCCTGTTGTGCGGTTTGTAATTGATTGTTTCGTTTCGTTTACAGACCAGAAGGCTCACAAGAATGGTATCAAGAAGCCGAAGCGTAAGCGCAATGAGTCCAAGCGTGGTGTAAGTATTTCATAAACGTTGTTTACCTGGAAGCTTGCTCTTCGTCGGCTCCAACGTGTATGAACCATATCGTGACGCGGTATCGTTTTTTCGTGTTTTAGATGTGCCAGAAGTTCCTGCGCAACCTGCGGTTCGCGAAGAAGGGCAACGTTTCGCACGAGGAGTCGCTGAAGCGCGCCGAGGAGCGTAAGGCCAAGTACGCTGGACAGCCTGCACCCGTGAACCTGTAAACAGTACGGAACTCCTTCATGCTAAGACACCGTACATTTTCCATTTGTAAAGTGTGAAATGAACGCAGCAGAAATGTGGGTATCACAATAAAGCTACGTTTAAAGTACAACAATTGGTAAAAGTTTATTAAAGGGATTCTCCCGCAGGGAGCTTTGTAGATTTGGTGAGTACAAGGCTTGAATCACTCGATAACATCGCTTACGTCTATATCGACAACTAACCCCGGCATTGCGCTGCTCACAGTGGAAGGATGTCTGGTCAGTTTTCCCGCTTTCAGGCGAGCCGTAACGGTGGACGAAGTGAGTGTGTACCGTGGAGCGTTTTCTTCCACGTCCTTATTTTCAACATTCACATTCTCATCCAAAACCTTGTTGGTGCGAAGGGAGGTACTTTTCGAGCCGTATGCGGGTTTAGGTCCCGATGCTCTGTAATTCGAAAGGATGGACAATTTTGCAACCGAATTGGCCGACGATTTCGGTTTGTCACCGGCGTTCGCAATGTGGGCACCGGATAATGGGTTTGCACTAAGTCCTCCACGCATGAGTGGTGCTAGGCCGATGCTGCTTGTCTTAACGCGCAGGTACGGTGACGTTGAACTGAGAATTTTGCGCACCTTCTCCGATACAGGTGTACTTTTGTTTAGATCTTGAGGAGCCGGCCGTTTACGACCACCGTTTAGTACTTGGTCCGGTGTATTAGCTATCATTTCGGGAGATCCCACACTTTCCGTGGACGTATTGCAGGTCGTCGATTCTGTTTGCTTTTGTTTGAAAAGCTGCTCGAGTCGATATATCTCACTGTCGCATGTGGACAGGTTTTCTTCGAGCGTTTTTCTCTTTCTGCGCTCTTCTACCAGCTCGTTCTGGAGTCGTTTCAGGCGGTCCGATTGTTCTTTACGTTTGATCTCTTGTGCTTGTAGCTCACGCTTGAGTGTTGTTGCCAAAGAGACAATTGCTTCACGGGTCATATCACTCGACAGCATCTGTTCCACCTCGTGTGTTGCTGCATCTAACGCTTGCTTGACTGCAGCGTATGATTCTAGTTTCGTTTTGACGTTGTTCAATTCTTCCTGTACTTTAGCTAACGCTTTCCGATCTCCTTTCAGCATGTCGATCTCGTGCTTGTACGCAAATATTGCCGTATGCTTCGCCCGTAGTTCTTCCTCCAACCCGAGCAAGGTTTTCCGCATTTTCTTCTGCTCTCCCTTATGCTCCACTGTTTTGACTTCGAATTCTTTCAACGCCTTTTCCTGCTGTCGCAACTTCAACGTGAGATTGTCTAGCTTTTCCAACAGTGAAGCACTGTCCTCTGTTGTGTCGAGATTGGCAGTAACGTTGAAATACACCTTGATTAACCTGACCTCGGTACAGCGGTTTCGACATTGAGGGCAGGTTTTGGATCTACAAGTAGTTTCCTAGGTTAGCTATAGAAGGATCACGCTTGGCACCGACCTTTCCCGGGCGATCTTACCTTTCAAGCCATTGGAGAAGGCACGTGTGATGAAACATATGTCCACACGGTGTAATATGCACTTCATCCGAGGGAACGAAGAGTTCTGAACAAATTGGACACACCAAGTTCATACTTATTGCAAGAATCCAAAACAAAAACAAATAAGCCAAATAAACACAATATTCGCGCCCTTATAATTATTTAAACACGCTCTCTGCTACCCTCTTTCCCTATAGCCAATACGAACACGAATACAGTCAGCTCAGTCTTTGAGAATAAAATTAAGTATTGACTAATTGTTGCCTGCTTAAAGATCGCCGCCCGTTTCAAACGTTCGTGTAAAATGATAACTTTGTTGAAAAATACGAATTATTTTGGCAAGTAAACAATTTTCAATTTGTTTGCCGCACTAGTTAACTGTTTACAAGCCTTAGTTAAAGAGTTCGTGGCACTATGGGCGTATATTTTTTAAAATATTCGATGTTTTATAAAAAAATATGATTATGACAAACGTAATTTGAAGAATGAAGAGGGAAATGCCGTGCCGGCAGCCATAATAACTACAATTTGCACTTCATTGCTTTCCTAGTCGTTACTTTTGTGAGAAAAGGCACGCAGTATGCTTTATTTCTTATCTTCTTTTTTATTTTATATTGCGAGCATGAAATAAGCTGTTTACAATCTCTTTTTAGCTCATTTATGTTCTCAATTTTTGTTGGTATTACGTTGCATAAAAGTACAACAATTTACGCGCATGCAATTCGTACGACATTTTTTATTTGCTCCACGACCATTGATCTCATGGGTAAGCATACATCAACCGATGACCATTATTTACCAATAGTACCTAAACGCTGCAAAAATAGCAGCGCAGATAATAACATTTTTCAAAACCGCGTAAATGAACGGTTTACGCTTCCTACGCTCTTCTTCTAGCTCCGTTTTTAGTCGTTCTTTCGCTTTCTGTACGTCCTGTACTACCTGTACTAGTGCTTTCCTCTCTCTTTCGAGCTTTCCAATCTCGTACTCATACGCATATTTCGCCGTATCGCTTGCCCATAGCTCTTCCTCCAACCCGAGCAATGTATTCCGCATTTTCTTCTGCTCTCGCTTATGTGCCACTGCTTTTTTTCTAAAACTTTTCAATGCGTATTGCTTCTGACGCAGCTTCAACGTGACACTGTCCAACTTTTCCATGAGCGAAGCACTGTTTTCAGTTGTGTCGAGATTGGCAGTATCGTTGAAATACACCTTGATTAATCTGCTCTTGATGCAGCTATTTCTGCATTGAGGGCAGGTTTTGGATCTACAAGTAAATTTCTAATTAGCTATAGAAGGATCTTGCTTGGCACCGGGTTTTTCCAAGCGATCTTACCTATCTAGCCATTGGAGAAGGCATGTGTGATGGAACAAATGTCCACAGGGTGTAATATGCACTTCGTCCGAAGGAACGAATAGCTCGGAACAAATTGGACACACTAAGTTCATACTTATTGCTTGAATCCAAAACAAAAACAACTAAGCAACGTACACACAATAATCGCATTTGTTTAAAACACACACGCTGCAGTTGTTTCTGTTTTCATTCAGTTGAGTCTACGAGGGCGAAATTACGATAAATGGTGACTCTGAAATCTACATGGTGCTAGCAAATAAAAGTGGTGATAGCAAAAAAATACCTGGAAAAATACACAGTTACTAGCATTGCAACGCTGATAAGATATTGTTTATCTCTTGCAGCAGTTCATTCATAGTAGGAATTCATTGAAAGATTAGACGCGATATACCACCATGAGCCTGCCTGCAACTTGAACGTACAAGTCTTTTGTACACAAGGCGAATGCAAGTTCGATTTAGTACAATGGCCAATTAGTTAATGAATGCTGTGCTCACTGGGTGCTGATGTCAAATATGGTACACAGACTCCATACAAAAATTGAAAATAATGAAATGATGGCAAAGGCAAAAAATCCACGAGGGGGTTTGTGTAAAAGAACCTTGTTGGTTTTGGGTTTATTTTAATATAAGTAAAAATCAATAAAAAACTTCATTAACCAAAGGACAAACGGTTCTACCAAATATTTTAGACAAAGGCATTGAACGGTGGATGCAAAGGCTGGATAAATCAAATCGTGATCTGAGCGTTCCCATAAGCGTCCGCGGGATTGAAAACTATTGAAATTGCTAAAAGAGGTTATAGGAAGGCCAGCTTGATGATGGAAAGAAGCTGCAAGCAGTTGTTTTTTAAGGGAAAAATGTATCGGTGCAAAGAACACAGTGCTACTTTTTGTGTTGTATTCTATTTGCAGAAAATAGAAAAAAGCTGGCTGATTCCACCGGACATTTAAATTCAATTTATGCATAGAAAAGTGTTACTGGCAGGGGTGGCATCCTTTCAGGCTCAGCGATACGCCGGAATCGATTTCATAAAAATTTAATTATACAAATTTATGGAATGAAATTATCCTTTATCTGGCTAATCTTTGCTCTGTTAGTTAATTTTGTTAGGCAGATAATTTACTAGGAAAAGTATAGTTAAGGAAAATAGTTCGAGAAAATACACACACGCGTTACCTTTATTTTCCGGCAAATAATTTGAAATAATTGAACGTTACAAGTTACCATTACCCTTCTTGCGATATTTTTATTCAGACACGTTAAAGCTATCGTGATCGGTTGCATAAATGATTTGGTAACAACATTGGGTAATAGAGTGGATACTTTGGGCTCGAATGTAATCAAAGCAAAACAAAGTTTCCTAATCTCGACAAGGGACAAACAGTTCGGTAAACTTTTCAAACCCCTACTCATAATACTTCACACTTACTTCAGTGCAGCAAATAAACGTACTTTAAAGCAATGCTGTAAAGCAGAGATCAAATGTCTAGTTACAACAGACAACGGTCACGAGTATTACTGTAAGCAACTTTGAACTGGTCGTCCATATTTGCTGTTGCAAAAAGTTAGATGCTCCAGCATGAATATTCGCATGATTGCATTGATGTTCTTAATCGTCGGCCGGCTGAGGTTTGCCTCATTGTCTTCCGGTTTATGCCAGTGCTTCGGAAACGGAACAGGAATCAAATGCAGCACCGGAATATCTGAGAAAAAGAGCATTCGAAGAGCATTATTTGGTGTCTCAATACCAACAATTGTACCAAGCGTTGTAGCTTGGACTTACTTCTTTTCAAAAACGGAAGATGATCATCTTCGATCCGGTTGTAGAGCGTCTGATCGATGAACATACTGTCGCTCTTGGGATCCTTCACCAGCAGCTTGTTCTCGCGCAGACTGTTTTCGATTTTGCTCAATCGCCGGTGGTAGTTTCGCGTGTTGGGGAAGAAGTTGTAGAACTTGGGACTCTCAGCCCCGATCAGATCGAGCAGTACGAGTAACTGCACGCGGTCGATTTCACGCATCGATTTACCCAAAGATTTCGAGACGTAGGGCGCTGTCGTCCACTTGGTTGCCAGGTGCTTCGAGCCGTACAGCGAATCCGTAGCGGACCACTTGCGGAAGGCTTCCTCACCGTCAAAGAACAGAAGCATCAGGCTGAGGTCGGTGTTGTTGCGTAGCAGCTTCAGCGCCGATTCGGTTGTTTTGGCCAGGTTCAGCATCATCGCACACGGTACGGCCGAATCGACGGCCCCGACGAAAGCGTGCTCTCGGAAGTACTTGCTATCGTAGTGGCAGGCCAGCGCAAGATACTTATCCGCCGACGGGTTCAGCTTGGCGATGATGTTGGTGAACTTTAGCATCCCGAAATGGGGTGCCTTCTGGTTGAACTCGTCCAGCTCCACGGCGAAGTCGAGCTGCTTCAGTTCGTTGACGATGCTGCGCTTCACCTCGCTGTGCGTAGCCGTCCCCACAATTCGTGGCTTTAGGATACGCTTCAGCGTACTATCGAAGTGCGTTTCATTCGTTCTCGTCGACACTATTCGCATCTGGTCGAGTGTGAACTGACCATGGGCCTGCGAAAGGGGGGAGCGAAAAATGTAGCATTAGTTTGAAAATAATAATACAAAAATCTAGCTAAACGAAACACGCACGAAAGACATCATGCTGTGACGGTATGGTTTCGCATCGGTAGCAGTACATTGAACCCGGTGAAAAAGAGCAGGAGAGACTGCAGTAGTTAACAATCGAACAATGCATTTGCATTCTATGCTAATGCGTTCAGGAAATGGAAAATTACATCATGCCGGGGGAAGAGCGCATCTGCTTTCACTGCATCGTAGTATGTGTTTGCAACTTAGTTTACATTTTAACTACATATATCTTACATCTAGAATTTCAGTTCAGACGCTGATTATGTGCATGCGTTAGAAAAACTTCACTGGTTTCCGATAAAGAGTTCATCGAAATCTTTATGGAAAAGGGACAATGAAAACGCTAAAAAACAATCTCGGCGCATTAATGATAGTGCACACACATGTCTTTGCGTGTGGGTGGTAAAATTACTGCAAGCGTAGCGCCCTGTCAGCTGGAGGCTCTAATCCAACTGGTTCCAGGACCTACACCTAGAGGCTTTCGAACGCATGCATGTATTCACATATGACGCTCACAAAGTAGGCTGAAACCGCTCGCATAATTCATAGTGAAGTATCAAAACAAGCTCAGTTGAAAATCCCCCACCAACGACAAACTACACCGTACGCTCCTTCCTTACCTGTTGAATCAGCAATAACGTGAAGGTCACTAGAAGGTAGGAAATGAATCGTCGTAGACAGCACATTCTGCTGATGTTACACTTTGTTTGCACACGTTTGGCTACTTTCGTATAACTGGGGATGAGCTACAGCTGATACACATGTGCTGATAACAAGCCAGACACGCCGGTTCGGGTTTTTGTTTTTTCGTTCCTAGCAAACCTGTTGCATGTGATGACACACTCGAGTAGAGCGAGTAGTTAATCAAACCGCTTCACGACGCTCCTTGCAAGCAGTCACTAAATCACTTTACCGATCATGTTAAAAACACTTCGCTTTAAAGCCAGGCTCCCGGTGACGTGACGCAGAAGAGGTATGTTACAACACCGCACGCTAAACTCGCACCGATGATCGAGTGAAAGTTACCCAACGACGGCGAACTGAGCGCGATGACGTGCAAACGGTGAATGGTACAACGGCGGCCGGCTCGCTACTGCATGCAGTGCGTCGTGCTGGCATGCTTTTGGGGTGGTAAACCCCCAGATCGACTCGATTTCCCCACGCCCGTTCCACAGCCTGCTCGAAGCGCCCAGCTTCGGGAGCGACGACAACGACGACGACGGCGACACATACGAGGGAGTTTCCAGCCGCCTCACTAGACACAGCCTCCTTCTCGCTTTGCTTACAGTGCGGTCTACACTTTGCGCACAGCGGTATCTTACGATGTTTCGTTGCGTGGTATAAAAATCGATTGCTTCAATATATAATAATAATTTTAAGCTTCTTCTTTCAATTTCAATATTGCTGTCATATGAACACTTTTTCACCGTCCCCAACATAGCGATACCGCGTTACTATGGTTACGCACTGTGAAGCCCGTTGAACACGTGGGTGCTCAGCCATGCATTATCACATTTTAAGGACTACAAACTGATAACGAGAAGAGTCGTGCGACGGTGGACAAATGAACCATCGCACTCGCACTGGCGGAAAAGAGAGCGCAGATCGAGCGTAAAAGGACGACGCTGGACTCCCGGACCTAAGACGGAAGCAAGCGAACAAGCGTCGGAAATCAAGATGCCACCACGCCTGGCTCAGGCGGATGGTTGGAGCAGTGCAAACGGCCGTCCGTGTCCGTACCATCGTCTCAAAATCGAACAAACAACACCATGGTGGGCCGCGGTGTGTGGAACCATGGAGAACCGGGAGGATAAATATTTAGAGCATCCAGAGTGGAACGAAGGGCAGGCAGGCGAGCGTAAAAGAAAAGCGAAAACAGATTAAGGACATCCCAAGGAGATGGACGTGTGGGACCGACGCTCGCAGGGTGCCGTGGGGGAATGTCACGGCAAGAAGATGAGATGTGTGGTCTTGCTTGCTGATTTGCTCACGCGGTAGTCGAGGAATCGACGAGGGCGGCAAGATACTGGGACGGAAACTCGTCCCATCGCCATGCGCCGAACGCTGCTGGAAATCCTTGCAAATCATCTGTTATTGATGCCTTTGTGATGGGATGAGTTTTACGTCCGTGGTGGGGTGTACGGTTATAAAGTTTGGTAAATATTTACGACGCAAGAAGTGCATACCCGAACATTCATTGCTGTCATTATTGTTTTATGTATGAAATGTAAGTTTTTCTTATCTCTTTTATGCCTAAAATGTTGTTTAATGTTTTTAATTTATCAGCATACAAACGAAATAAATACTAGATTGTGATATGGAATTCATGATAAACGATTGCTTGCTTATCTCACAGAGAAGCGTTGCTATCGACCAAGGGGGTGTTGTTTTTTTTTTAGCATACCATGGTAATGACATCGTTAGGTGGTTGATTTCCGCTTTGTTTGCGGGTTTGCCAACCAACAAGCCACCTACTGCTTCGCGACAAATTAAATGTCAAATACATTTACTTTCATTACGATTCGATCGATGGGCTTGGGGATAATAAAACCAGAATGTTGTTTCCAATAGCACGAGATTGGAATTGCGGAACGGGGTGCATGAGATTAGTATGGTACATAACAAATCATGAAACGCGAATTTCCCAAAAGATTAAAACATGAAACGGTAAAATTTGCATACGAATTTTTCACAGGCCTCGCTCTAGATGTGCACGGACCGATACCGAATTCGGTCAAAACTGTGCACACAAATGCACCAGCTATGAAGGAAAAGAAAAAATATATATACAAAAAAAAACCGGCCGGATGTTCCAGGGCGCTAATGTTATGTGCCTGTGAAAAGTGAAAAACAAAAGACACCGATTTACAGCCACATGCTGCCACACCAATAACAGCGCATTTCATCTCACCCCAAAATTAACAGACACCGGGTCGTGTGCCCCGTTATTTGCCGCAAAACTTGTGCGCAACGAACTGTAAATGAATTTGAATACTTTTCTCCCCCACACCGGTAACATCAGCGAATGCGCGCATCGCTTGCTTGGCCGGGTTTGACACCCCTGTCTTCTGTAGGAACCATATCCAGCATAATGGAATGACGTAATGGCCAGTCGAAGTTTAGATTCTTGTTTTTCGTTCACAGTGTATTTTCTCGATACGGTAAGATTACATTGGATAAATGACAACAATTTTACCTTTCACAACCTATTTCTCACTCTTCTCGGCCGAATCCTCCCGTATCACAATAAAACGGCTCACGCGAAGCCTCCTTTCGATAGAAACGAGAGCTATTGTCGAAACTTTGTCGTCGGCGGTTTTGGTAAGGATTAGCGAATAAATAAAACTTTTCGTAGCATCATATGTAAAAAGAAAACTCCTGCATCGCTGCTTGGCTACATGCACCACGCCACGGAGCAGTAGCGTTTGTGTGAAATCTCTTTCCCTACCCTTCTTCTTCACATTACGTCCCTCGTTTCGCGCATCCCGCGCTCGGTGTAGATAGATCTTGAAGCTTCGCGATCTATCCCTCCCTCGTGCTCGACAAGGGTTAGCCTAAACACTAACCCATTTTCCGTAGTTGATGCATCCCTCGACCTATTTAGCGCTATCATAAATAAGATCTATTCCCTACGCGATAGTGAGTACTCCTATCAATTAAATACAGCGATCTGTTGCGATTTCGGTACGGCAATACTTTCGTAATACTTTTCGCTCGGTGAAACATATGTTTCACGCGCTGAATGATTGAATTTCCCTGACAGCGAAATCGCACGCTTCGCTGGAGGTGCTACAACCTACCTCCGCTTACATCCTAAAAAAACACTACACAGTGAAAACAGAGAACGTCCTTCGATCCTCCTGTAGCTGAAAACGTTGTTGTTGTTGTTGTTGCTATTGGTGTTTTTGTTCTTGTGGAAACATAATACTTTTCGACGCACCAGCTTTGGCCACTACGTTTGCTTCTTATGGCGTGTGCTTTCCAACGGAAAACGATCCTGCCTGTTCGATATCCCTTTTGATTAGGAACTTTCCGAGCCGTGGCTCTGTCTCCACGCGGGCTTCTTTGACTGGTGGCAGAGGATCGCTGCGCTTAAGTCTACCTGACTGTCATGTATGCGATACTTAGCTGCTAACTGCTAAAGAACTGACACAGCGGCAGCTCTCCCCATCCAAGTGAATGCATTTTTAAATCTATCGTGTCAGTTGCTGTTGTGTGTGTGTGTGTGTGCTACTCTGAAAATCATCCGATACGGTTGACTAGAATTGTACCACGACGCTGACATTTAAAACAATTACACGAATTAAAACATTACACCACTATGCGTCTGCCCTTTTACCCATGCTAGGGTTTAAGCGCTTCTACCATTGTGCTTGTCGTCGGTAGGTTTGTGTAGATTGGTTGCTTCCTACACACCGGCCGAAATCTGTTCCTCCTTGAACTGGGCCAGCGAGCGTACGGACACGCGTGACCGTATCGAGCGGTTCAGCATGCTCGACCGGAGTTCACCACGGGTTGACGCCCGCAGCGAGGCACCGATCGAGGTTTTGGACGTGGCACGGGTAAACCGTTCGACGGGAAGATCATCACAGGTGTCAACGTCATCCACTTTCCTATTGAATTAAACCGTAAACGTTAGTAGTGTCGCTACCGAACAGGGCCGGTCAATGTACGTACTTCGTAAGGCAGGGGAAGTCCCAGATCTTTTGCCCACGTCCGAAATCTTCACCATCGGCAAGGGTTTGCGGCAGGTCGTGTCCAAGTGTTTCGGGCAGCAGCAGGGAAAGCAACCCACCGAAGATACCCAAAATGCCCAGCACGATCAATGGCAGCGAGGGCGAGATGTTGGCCAGATACACCACGAACGGTGCAACGATACTCGCCACGTAGCCCATGATGTGGATGAACGCGACACCCTGCGCCCGGACGACCGTCGGGAGCAGCTCGGCCGCATACTGCAGTCCAATGTTGTACGAAATGTTCACACTGAAGCGTCCCAGAATCGCCAACGTTGCTGAGTAGGCTCCTGGAGGAGGGAATTGAAATGATGAGCTCGGCACGGCTCGGGGAAGGTTACGCTAAGTGCGGCCACTTACCCATCGGCACCATGGTGGCGAACAGGCTGAACAGTCCGCTGGCAACCATCGTTCCGCAGGCTAACCATCGCCGTCCCCAACGATCCAGCGTCAGAGTGAGGAAGGTGTCGGCCGGCAGCTCCGTGGCGGCAGCAACCGTAAACGTGAAGAACAGATCCAGCCCCAGCGAGCCCACGTTACGCACGTGGCCATCGAACACGAGCGAGATGGCCATCCAGATCACGATCAGCAGGATGGTGATGTTACGCAGGCGGGGCGTCTTGAACAGATCCAGTACGGAGTAGTTGCTGTTTGCAGCCTCTTCCTCCTGAAGCCGCACGCAGCTGTCACTGAATTCCTGATACACCTTGGCATCGATCGTCTTCTTGTTGATCGTTTCGAACTTCTTAAGGATTCCGATGGCTTTGTCAATCTTACCCTGCGAAACGAGCCATCTGGGAAAGGAAAGAGGAAGGAAATGGTTAGCAAAACCGATCATCCACCGTTGGGTGTAGCGAGCGTGCCGATCTCTTACCTTGCCGATTCCGGTACCAAGACTGGGGTAAGGATGGCCAAAGCGAGCGGAGCCGATGTGACGATGGCGAACGTTTTCCAGTCCGCCAGATAGTACGCAATCCAGGGCAGGGCACACGAAGCGGTAGTGAAAAACAGTGCGATCGACATGTTCGCAACAAACGTGCGCCATTTTGGTCCAACGTATTCCAGAACTGAAACGAAACGGGGGAAAGGATGGTGTGATTTGTTGCCATAACTAGGAACTGCTAAATGTTACACCCATTTTGAAAGACATCAATCGAGAACGACTACGCTGCAAATTAAACCATTAAACATTGCCCCTGCCGTAAGATCTGGATGACAAATTTAATCGCTGCCTTAAATGGGTGACTTGTGCATGAAATATTCATAAGCATTCCGTTACCATCGCAACGCGGCTGTATATGATTAATTGAGGGCAACAGGTGTACAACCTGTTCCACGCAATCCCACAGCTGGGCAAATAAATATACATCACCCATCGGCACAGATTACTATCAACGAAGGTGCAACTTATCAAACACGCAAGCTTTCCGCTGCAGCAACAGTAGTAGCATTTGTTTTGTCTGTTGTTTTTTTTTTAGTGTCACTAGATCCATTCACTACGTGGCCCCCGCATCGCCTGCTCCGCGTGGGCAGTGTGAATTTCATTTTAAGGAATTATGCCGACATTTTGCACTTGTGGGCACGCACTTCGCTCCACCAATTAGCATGTTTATTTATTCCTCCATAACATTTCGACCGGTCTGAATGTCCGCGATCGCGAGGGCGAGCGTTTGCAGTTGCTAGGGAATGTGTTTTTTTAGTTATTGTCGATGTCTTGTTTTGGAAAAAAAAAGTGTCCGTGTTGCTGAAATGTTCATCGAGCGTTAATAACTTGCAATGACGGATGTGTTTCTATGCATTCCAGCTCTCTTTGCATTGCTTTGCTCGCGAGGCCTTGTGCAAATGCCTGAAAGGTGCCACGGAGCCGATATGCTAATACGGGGCAGTAATAACATGTCAGAAATAGAAACAAGCAAGTACCATTAGCTAGTAAATCGGAGCAAAACTTAGCACTCCGGAACTACACACCTGTTGAGTTAGATGCTCAGTCGGATCATCAAGATAATAAGCAGGCTGTACCGTGGATGACCATTCGTCGCACTAATTTCCTCGTCCCGCCGGTTTTGCTTATAAATAATCGAACTAGTTTTTTTGTTCTCTACGCTTCTACAAATCGCAATTCAAACGCACGTCGGAAAGATGGCGGAGAATTATGGATGAATACAAATGTCTCGGCACGTTCTGTTGCTAACGGCGATTTATTCAGTGACCTCAATTAGAAGTGTTTTGCTTGCTCACGGTGGCTCGCTTGCGGTCGACGGTTAGCCGGGACAAATAAGGATGATGCTTCGAATTGAACGCACTGCTCCGGTTTCTGCTTTAGATCCTGCACTGGGGCTGTTCTTCCATAAATTGAGCAGGATCTTAGAGCTACCATGGCAACCGGTGAAAGGCATGAAGGACACACTGGCCGCCTAGATGATCACGATAAATTAATGCTTCAATATTCGCGCACAGAACCCTAGCGTGAGGCAAAATTCAAACCGGCAAACCGTTCTCGAATGGTTTGATTTTATCGTCGCTTAAAGGTGTGTCAACGATGGAGGGAGTTGCGCAAACAAAGTACGCCCCAAAGCCACCATCGCTATCATTCA
The DNA here is from genome assembly GCA_000473445.2 of Anopheles farauti. Taxonomy (NCBI): domain Eukaryota; kingdom Metazoa; phylum Arthropoda; class Insecta; order Diptera; family Culicidae; genus Anopheles; species Anopheles farauti. The sequence goes on from KI915044.1 coordinate 214,935, forward strand.
CCGGTCGTAGTAAAGTCCCGTCCCAAAAAGTGACTTCAGCTGCCCGTCCAACCATGCATCATAAATTAGAACGTTCCTTCGCGCGTCGCTACAAATTCTTTGTCCTTTGCCGGCCGAGTCAGGTGGGCACGCCGTTTCTCGTGTGGCCTTCGGTGGAACGAGAATTTAACTGTCAACTACTGGTTGTTCGCTTTTTTTTCTTCTTCAGCACACCAACGTGAAATAATGAGGGCCGCTCATCGAACATAATGTGAATTCTACCCTTCGAATCAAGTTCTCCGGTAAGTGATCGCTTAGCACGAGTGATGAACATTGTTGGCGAAAGGTTTCATAATTACTTGGAATGGAAAAGTTCTTCAGAAGAAGTATTCTACAAACATCCAAGTGTGCCACCACCGCCGGTGCTTACCGTTTTTTTTTGTACTGCCCCTGGGGGAGAAGGCTTTTTCGTGTAGCGCACAACTTACGGACACCATCAACGCGTGGTGGTGGATGTCCTTGAACGGAGTCGAATAGTGTAGTGTGTGTGTGTTTTTTTAATTCGCGGTCATCACAACATTCACTCGAAATTGGAACGGAAACCATAAAACCGGAACGAAAATTTGCTTCAGCGCTACCGAAAAACTCGAACCGGCTCGGCCTGCTCGAATGCCTGGAGCTTAAGCAAAAGTATTTTGTTGGCGAATCAGAACAATTTCTGTACAGGCACTCTGTTATGGAACATCTACGAGCACGTGTTGAAGGGTAACGCAGGGAACCTTCACTCCGAAACAGGCACGGCAAAAGAAAAGTGACTAGCCCCGAAAAAAGGGACAACCTTGCATCGGGACGGGTATGAGTTACAGAATTGGCATGCTTTAATTGGCACATTGGACTTCACGGCGACTGGTTGAACGGACTTGAACTTGGCTGTCGAGGTTTTGGGTTAGCGACCTCCGGCGGCGTGCAGATGGTTTGTGCGACAAGTTTGAGCTGCCACTGTGTCAAGAGGTCGCACCGTTCGCACCGGAAATCGGCTGAACCGCATGCCGGAGGTCAGCCGTCAGGTCCGGCGGTAATAAAGAGATCATAAAACCGGCGCATGAAGTTATTATACAATCGTGACTATTACGACGCACCGACCCAAGTACGCAAACACTTGTCCGCGATCGAAGAGCACGCTCGGATACCATCGCAAGACAAGACAACATTTCCCAAGGGGGAGGTGTGTTTTGATGTGTTCGTTCTCTTGCCGTTGCAAATTATCGCTAGCCTATGCCTCAACGGACGATGCAGTCATACGCTTTTAAACATTAATGAAACCGGAGGTAGCAATCGCGAAATAAAAAATCTCGCACATTGTTTCGCCTCCCGCTGGACGTTGGAACCGATCGAGGAAAGATATCTCCCATTTACGTTCACTACCATTTTCCGCGAACCCCTTCGGGCAGAAGAATGCCTAATGTCGTGAGAATGGCTCAATTTATCGTTAAAGGTGGCCGTGTTTTGTTGTTTGCCGTTATCATGCATCTGTCAAGTGGCGTAAAATCTCGCACCCACTTTTGCGGGAGGTGTTAAAAATGGCCCTTCTAATTACTATCCGAGTACCCGTTTTATCACCTCGTCGACGGGGAATTTTTATCATTCACACTCACAGATAACACACAGGCATAGTACAATGTAAGAAACGATGTGTAAACGAATCCAGATGCAGTTCGTTCCTTACCGGTCGGTCAATTAGGTTATCGGATAGCTGAAGCCAAACAGATCGTTCTAACGTCCGGAGTTTATCACATTTTCATTAGTAATTCCACGCGATCGTAAATGGAGTAGGTGAGCATGTACGTACGTGGCTGCGGGTTCGCACTACAATCAACGCGCGTTCACGATTACGATTCCTATCGCCGGCGGCAATTAGGTGTAAAATTATGAACCTGCGGTGTAATTAATTGCTCAGCAACACGATTCCGCGATCGCGCGCGCGCTCGGCACGGCCGGAGAACGGAATCAGGTTAACCGTCGGCTTCCGATCGCCATTCTGGGACATATCTCTGACATATGTACTATTTATGTAAACGGTCAGGCCGCAGGCTGGGCCGCCGTAGCTTTACCACTTATTAACCGGTGTCATTGAGATAGATTTATTTTCTAAATTCCAGCGCACCGTTTGCGGCGGCAAAAAGCGTGTTAGCGCGAGGAGTTCTGTTCGGGATTGCAGCAGGTGTTTCATTTTTGCGTAAAAGTCTGTATGACGTTTGCCGTTTCTATCAATCCTTCCCCTGGCATCAAGCCAAGGTGATCACCTTCGATCGAACCTCTCCCCCCCTCCCTGGTCCGGGTGGCTACTAGTTACTCCTACTACCAACGCGAACCGCACGGATGAGCCTTTATTGGCTCACCCGAGCCGGCGGGGTGGAAGTGCGGGGTGGTGCTAAATAAATTAAAAAAAGGCCGCATCAAAGTGCAAACTGCACATGCATGCAGGGGAGCTCGGGCTTGACTGACGGGCCATCACACGCGACGCGCTGCCAGTTTGAATCGGTTCGGACAGCAAGACCTCGGTTCGTGTTTAATGTTGTAATTGGAGCACTCAATATTGACTTGCTCGTTCTGGTCGGATCTTGAGCCAGTACTTCTAGCATTTCGGTACCCTCATTTCTAGACACACTTACCTAAGATGTACATCATCGTGAAGCAGTTGTCGAAGGCAAAGCCGACCAAAAACCGGCACAAGCTAAACTGCCAGAAGTTACCGACGAACGCGGTAGCGACGCCGGCCGCAAAGCCGACGAGATTGCAGCCGGCCAGGGCGGGAATACGGCCGTACCGATCGGCAATCCAACCGAACAGGAGTCCACCGACGATCGCACCCAGGAAGAAGATGGATTGAGCCAACGTCGGCAGGTAGGCATGGTCGCAAACCCATTCGAACTGTGCAAGGGGAAGCAGCAGCAGCAGCAGCAGCAGCAGCGGCGGCAAAAAAAGAGAAAACGCGTGTTCATTAAAACCAGATTCGTCGGGATCGGGGCTCGGGGTGCTCGGGACTGCTACTTACGTCTGTTGCCGCCGTTTGGTACGGTACGTCCGTAAAGTTGTACTCCCAGCCGGAACGGCAGGGTTGCGTCGGCCAGGATGGGTCCGCCTTGCGTATGTTGTTCGCGAGCACCTCCGTGAAGTTAACGGCGTACATCGTACACTTGCTGTAGCTGATCGGTGGACTGCCATCGCCGACCCCGGTGGTGAAGTCCGCTCCAACCGATTCGTCCACGGGAATGGCCAACGCCCGTCTGCGCGAGGGAGAACGCCGAGAAGAAAAGAAAGGAAGGTGTTAATAGAACAGGATGCTAGGCTTCGGATGGAATTACTGGGCACGGTTGCTACGATCGCTAGTCACACTAGGCTTGTTTGGTGGATCATTGCGTTGCGCTAGTCGTTGCCAATTGGTGGTGGGTCTCACCCTTCCCTCTCTTCCCTGGTTTGAAACACGTGCAAGCATCCGAAGAAGATGATGATCAAAGAATCATCGAACCGGACATTCACTGCTAGCACGCGCAGAACAAAGAGTACAACCGCGTTTGCCATGCTTGCATCCTTGAGATGTTGTGGAAGTCATTGCTCCACAGGCAGCGAGCGTGGTTAGGTTAGCCGCCGGGACTCCTGGTTTCCCTTCACTCCAGCCAGTCAATGAACCGGACCGCTTTAGAATGGCGATTCCCGTGGGTTCTAAAAAACCGGCTATTCGCCAAGCGTTGGATTGGACAATCCGGAGTTTTAGGCTGAAACAATGACACCACAAAACAGCTCATTCGCAGCCGTGAAGAAGAGTGATTTGAGTTTTTTGAAGACAAAAAAAATGAAATGTAATGATATATAATGGAAGCACATCGTTCAATGCGGTAATCCTATCGCAGGCTGCAGATTCAATCGAACATTGGATTTATTTACCTTCGGCGTACCTAACCGCACCGGCTGCCTTGAACGTTACTCCGTGTTGCGTTAATTCCACAACCTTAGCAACCGTTCCAAAACTCCCCCATAAGCCACGGCCGGTACCAGCCAGACGCTGACCCGGAAGTTCGGAAGAGACCTTTGCAACCGTCCGGAACAGCGACAGCCCGGACTCGGTGGAAACCGCGATCATAGCAACCCATTTTGCTCACTCACTTAACAACGAGCCGCGTTGAGGTTATGGGCACTGGGTGCAAGTGATTTCGGTTGGCAACGTGGTTTATTAGCGTCGGATAATTAATGGTCCCGCGGTGATACGCTCGTTTGGCACTGTCACTACTCAAATGGGTTTTTTTTTTCTTGTTGGTACTCCTACACGCCAATCCCGTGCCGAATGTACGAGACTTCCAAACTTGTTTTCGGTGGAAAGGTTTGTCCCCTTGTTTCTTTTTTTTGTTTTAGGCTCCGAAACCTTGTTCCCCTTGCTTAATCCTTAATCTCCTCGCCAGACGGATGTGGCAAGGGTGGGAAGCCAGGAAGCCAGGAACCTGCTGCTGAAACCAGTATGATGAATGTCACGTTGAAAGTCATGATTGACAGGTGGCATAAATTAAAGACACACGGCAATTATTCATAAAACTGACCAGGTTCTCGCTGTGATGGCTAAGTTTGCAAATGCCTACATTTCTTGATTTGGATCAAATTATCCAAATTCGTGACTGATGATCTTCGCAGCGATAGGCACCTCAAGAATGCCTGCAGGGGTAATCAATATTTACACTAACGCTCCACTTGTGGTCAAGCACAGCATGTATAGAAACGTGATCGTGATAGAGATACGGTCTCTCAACACCAGACACTCGAATCACTGCCCAACAGATCATTCTAAGCTCATAATAAGAACGTTGAGGTGGCACATTAAAGTCGGAAATTGAATAAAGACCGGATTCGGAACGCCGCACGAAGTTGTTTCCTCGTTATGAACAGGAACAAGCAATCGGTAGGGGTTTAAAGGCAGACAAATTAAGAAGTAGAAAAAACGCAGCAAACACAAAATATGGACAACTTCCGACGTAACCGGCCCGCTTCATGCCAAAGACAAAAATCCATCAGTGCTCCAAACCAACGGCGACTACGGGGAACGGGGTTTTAATCGAATTTCAAGGTTTATTAGCTGAGAATCAACTGTTGCGCGGTTGCCGGCAGCGAACCGCCGGGGATCTCAGCACCGAAGGGAAGCCCTTTTTCACGGCTACGGTCAAACCATTAGGCGCCCGGACGGATCGCGTTCGCGGTCAGCGGTTTTTTTGTTCTTGTATTTCCGCATCTGTTGCGTGCGCTCGCGCGCCTCCATGTTCTGAGTCCGCGCGTTCCTTTGTGAGCGGAGGATGTTTTTTTTTGCTTCCTCTGTTATTGATCGCTTTGATTCCATTCAATTACAACCTATGCTACCGTTCCGGTACAAACAGAACGGTCCTTTCGACAGCTTCATTTCAATAAAGATACCGATGGAAAATAAAAAAAAATAGATACAGATGAATTATCGCCTAATCGTCAACCGACACGGGTTGGGTTTAAATCAATTCGCATTTGCCACAAAGAGGGCAACGGGCGACATATCCAATGTTATGCCGCAAAGTACCGGTGACGAGATGACGCGTTTGAAACCACCTCTCAAGAGGAACTTGTTTTGCCAGTAAGTGTTGCGATAGATCCGGTAGAATACAGTAAAAACAAACACTACATCTTAAGCATTGAAGGAGAATGGGGTTTTTGTTATTTAAAGCTCACGTTTACCTCACTCCATTTAACGCCATTCGATGCTGTTATAGCGACAATAACAACGATCGCAAAAACGATTCGTTGACCATTCTAGAAATAACTTAATTCCTCATTAGCATCAATGCAAATCTTGTCTACACGAGGCCGAACGCAAAAGTGGCACCGAAATTGGGCAACCTAGATGAATATGAATATGTGGTCCACTGTGGCTGACCTCCAGATGCGCAAGGAAATCACGAAATTCATGCTCTTCCACCGTCATCCCCGCCGTCAGGTTGTCAATCACACGAGGCTCACGCGTCCTGTGCACGATTTAATTGACGCAAAAATGGTACGCTCTGGAGCAACCGCAAAGTGATCCTTATTGTGTTTTTTTTTTTATTTTCAGAACACAGTATGACGTCAGTGGCTTGGAATCCGGAAACCTGGTGGGCAAAAAAGCACGGCTCAAACATGCCCGGAACAAATTGTGCGGATACTTTCCGTCAGTTGGCTGCAAACGGAGAACTTGGTGTGAATGTCTAGATCACCGCAGTACCGACAGTGCTCGGTAGATCATCCGCTTGGATGCGTCCAACAAACACCCCGCCAAACATAATGGCAGCCAAAAGGGGTTTGATCCAATTTTGAAACACACTTCCGAGCGTTGGAGCCATTCGCCACCATTACCGTTCCCATGTGACCGGCCGTGACTGACGGTATCGGAACGGGCCGATAAATAGGTCGTTGGACGTCACCATGCCGTGTGCGACTTCCTAGTGCGACCGGAATTCCGCGGCACCACCCATTTCGTCATACGGCGGATCCGTTCGGACGCATAATGCGGTGATTGTGCGGGCAACTCCGGCTCCCTTTGCTCGGTGGGAATGGATGGCGGTCGGTGTATTCTCGGGCGTAGGAGAGGGCTTGGACTTGACTCACTCACCTCGGACTTTCACTGCACCGAGTGCTCCCGTGAGGGTCAACCAAACGCTAACAATGGTCCGGATTTCCACCGGTTTTTCTACTCCATAAACCATTGGGGGAGGGTGGCCGAGGCGCACGTTCTCCCGCACACTCACACACACACACACATCCACACAAGTTCTGCGCAAGTACTCGCCACCCAGCCCCGCGAGCTTAATTGCGCTTGACCTTCAGCCGGGCGTACGCCAAGCCGTTCTCAATCTGGCAGCCACCTTTGATTCTACTGCTCGGCGACCGCAAAAGCTCATCCATTCCATGAGGCGTATGCTGGTCGGGCGCGATCGAGACCTTACGGCAGCATCAAGACCAGTAGGTTGCAAACGGTAAACGTGCAAACAAAGCCGTAGGCGGTGCTCTTTATCCACACTGGCTAGCGGTTTCTGCGCTGCAACATAAACTCAATTAGCCGGCGTTTGAATTCAGGCGCTGATAATGTATGCATACGCGGATGGCCGTGCACCTTTTGGTACGATGGTGCATTGGGGAGTGGGGATGTTTGCTTGAGCTCTGCCACCGGTTATGCTCGTCACGGGGAGTCCTCGGATCCTACGTACACCGTTCGGGTTAATGTGTACGACGACATTTCGCAAACGGGGGCTTTTCCAATAGATCGGGCCCGTTTGTTGCTCTCCCCGTTTGGTGTTTAGCTTGCGAAATGTCTATTTCACAACAAGCACCGATAAATGAGGCCGTCCCGCGTGTTTCGGGTGGGGTACACAACGCCGCGTACTGTTGGCGGACACCTGCAGCAACAGCACATTGCAGGGCACGGGAATGTGTGTGGTCAGAGGCATACTTTACCTATATAAAACGATAAAATCATGCGGCGGCGGTGGCGGCGTTCGATCACTCAGCTTCTGGCCTTAACCTGCCCGGGTGCGGCTTTTCGCAATCAAACTAACGCACACGCGATTCTGGTTGCCCTCTGGGTTCTAGGCCCTCTCCGTGAGGTTCTTTTCCCGAACCATTCGATCGGCTTAAGGTCGCCGCCGGCTTCGTTTCAAAGCGGCGTGATTAGCCGAGATGATTTGACACTTACCGCGCGTAAACTCACCAGCGCCATCTTTGTTATTGCAAATCATCGTTTGACAGGTGTCCGAGCGTGCTGTTTTTCCCCTCCCCCGGGCGCGTTACGTGTCCGGCGCGTCTTTGAACTTCAATTCTGCTTTAATTAGCGTGATCCGTTGCAAGTGCTGCTGCTGCTGCTGCTGCGTCCATTACGGCGGCGGCTGCGGCGGCCATTTGTCGCGCAACGTGTGCCGGGCATTGCGTTACGTTGTTGGGCCTCACATTTGGGTCAAGTTGAAGTTGAAACTTTTCGTGCACGGTGTGTGAACGCGCGCTACCACCATAAGGCTCCTCGCGTCGTCAACCTGCGGGGCCGTTGTTTTGTTTTGTGAAAGATCTCCGATGCTGGCTCCGATCGATCGATCAGTGCAGAGAGAAACGGATCGATAATTACACCGTGCGTGCTTGAAGTTCAATCGCAAACGTAAACGCTGCACACCGCGAGCCACACGTAAAACGTGGAAAATGATATTGGCATCGAGGGAGCCGATGCTCCCAAAACTGCTGCTTTACAATTGGCGATAATTGCGCGTTCATCGGCAGTGCGTTAGATTTTCATGGTCGATTGGGTAAACGTTTGATCATGCAAGAAGTCCTGCATGCGTGATCACGAGACAAATCCACTTTTACATGACTCTGCTATTTGTAAGCGCAAAACCGAACGAATGTGCGCACACATTACAAACATTAAAAAAAAACCCCTCAGTGGCCCGAGGCGTCAATGGCATGATGGTGGATGATGTAAACCGATGCGCGGTAAATCCATTCTACGGTGGAACCGCGGCGAATCGAGGGGTGGAGGATTGCAAAAAAGGAAGTGCATTACCGTCGACCCACCGCGATTGTTCCGCTCACCACCCGGTGGGCCAGTGTGTGTCGGGATTGAAATGAATGCGTCCATTTGTATTACAACGCGCGAGCGTGTTTTTCGCACTAAATCGGGCGCATGTCTGGAATTGGTATATGGAAAAGTACGCTCAACGAGGAAGTGCATAACGCTAGCGAGGAAGGGTATTTACCCCAGTGTCAACGATCGTGGGTTAGTCATGCCGGAAGAAGCAAGAGATGGCAAAAACTTGATTCCCCCCGAAGCTGATGTCGACGGGAAATCATCTGGTTTAATCGAAGCAATCGGGGCAAATCTAGATCGGTTTAAAGTGAAGCCTGCTTGGATTCACCTTCGCCGATCGAAATCGACGCCGTGGAAAGCGTTGATATTTTCCCGCAACAATGCACTTGGCGGCACCTGTCGATATGCAACGAGCGTGCGCGCGCTTTTCGAAAGGAGATGGAAGCAGAACGCTAAAAAACACTTGCAACCTTGACAAACACCATCGGCCACACACATACCCACACCTGTGCCACGCTCTAGCGGCTCGCTTCAAAGACGCTCTTCGATTTGGTATGGTCCAAAACCAGCAGATCATCATGCCGGACACCTAGCTTGATTTGTGTGTTTGAGTGAGTGCAGGTTCTATACCATGCTTTCCGCATCGGTGTGCTACGCCTCAAAAACACGATGGGCACTAGCAAACGGTGCCATCGAACCAAAACCATATTCACCGGTGGTAGTGGTAGTGCTACTGCTCGGTAACGCTCGGTCACGTGAAGACCATCTACTACCTGCTGAAAAAAATACTACCACACCAAGCGGTCGCTTCTATCACGGACACACACACACACAAATGGTTACAAAACGTACCTTTCCTCCACGGACAGGTGCTGCAGTTCCGGCACGTAACACCAGTGCTCCTCCGGCACGAGCGTGATGAAGATCTGCGAGAAGTACACGAACGCCACGAAGAACGCGAACGGGATCATCAGCAGGAAGAGGATCTTCTGGTAGCGCCCGAACTCGCCCACGTGCGGCAGCAGATCGTCGAAGTCGACCACCGGTTTCTCGGCCACCGCCCCGACGCCGCCATTGCCGCCACCACCGCCGGCGCCATGTTGATTACTGTTCTTCGTTTCCCTCCGCAGCTCGTCCTCCTTCGCGGCCAGCTTTTCCGCCTGGGCCGGGCAATCCGTCACGAAACCGTTGTTGATGAACGCGTTCAGCTTCAGGTTCGCGCTGAGATTGCTCAGGCTGGCGCTGTTGTTTAGCGTCGGCTCGCCGAGCTGATGGTCGTCGCCCACGTGGACGACGGGAATGCTTTCCTCTGGTTTGGGCGTCATTTTGTTTTTTTTTTCTTCTTCTTCTGTTAGTGTTACTTTTTTCGGTTTAGAATGTTTTTCACTGCGCACAAGGTGCAGGGCTTGTGGCGGCTATGGTATGGGTGCCAAATCACACAGACACTAAGGACACAAATCACACACACAAATACACACCGGATTGTAACACTTTCACCTTTCGGCGCTGGCAGAACTAGGAGCAATCGTTTGCAGTTTTGCTCACACTTTCTCGCACACTTGCTAGTGCTGCTGCATGTTCTTTATATGGCTTATGTTTCTTGACTGCGACCGCCTTATGTGCGCTTCGCTTTGGCAAGGGACCTGCCACCCCCTTTTCGAAACCAGGCACTTTTCGTGGTGTTTTTAATCGACGGTTAATTTTCACCGCTGTCACACGTTATCACACTACCCAGTTCGGAGTTTGCACACCAAAACGTCCGAAAGCAATAGTGCAGAACGAAGATTTCTGGGGATCTTTTTTCACTCCTCCACGCAAGTGCGGGCTAGGTGTGTGCTATTACAAGGTGGCCCTCCCAACTCAAAGCGACGACTGTCTCGACCTCCGTCTGTAGTCGGGGCGCGCGGATCGAACGTTTAATATCGAGTGTACCGTCCCGTGCCGTTTCGCGCGCAGTATATATCCTCCGCGGCTATTACCACCCGGAGACGCCCGGAGAGCGAAATCTCGCCACGCCGGAGAGTCGGGTGCGTGCGCGAGAGCTGGGACGCGACACAGCAGGGACAAGATCTCGCTCGCTTGATCTTCTGTCGCCTCCTCCACCCCGTGTCTAGACACACGATCGCCGAAGGATACGCTTTTCCACGCTCGCAAACGCACGCCGTCTCCGTCTGGCGCGCAGAGAACGTTGGATTCGGTTTGCTGAGACAACGACCACGCACAGGTACACCACCGCCGGACTACTGGCCGCGCCGAGACTCTTCTGCCCGAGAGGCTCTTGGTAGCTTTAAGGTAAGCTTACCCCTCCCGTCCAACCGACAGGTAGCTAAGTGTTCGTGCGTTCGGTGTACCCCTACCCTGGGTGCACGATCTCAAACCTCGCTCGAAGCTTGCTCGATGCTAGTCAACCTGCGCCGACGGCTCTCTCGTGTCGTGAGGTCTCCTTTGTCTCTCGCAACTCGCTAAGCCTTCCACGGGGCAGCTACCTCGCAGAGAACGAACCCATCGGCAACGGGCACTTCCTTGTGGTCCCACCAAAATGAGACGACCAGCTAGATATGGCGGGATTTTCCCAAACGCTCACGCTACACTGCTAGCTTTATGGAGGCAACAGGCTTACAATGCAAACCTAATGGACTTAGCGGAGGAAAGGCGAACGTGCGAATGACTCACAATGCCGCCGTAACTCGGTGAGGATCCCGGGAAAAATCTACGCCGTTGGCGTAAAACCTTCGGGACACTATCGCCCGAGTCCCGAAACGGGTTTTTCTTTGTTGTAAAACAGCTTACTTGATAATACTCGAGGACGTCATGGTCATAAAGGGTACCATAGGGTGTAGAAAGTACGTGCAATCGTAAATTTGCACTGTTGTCCCTAGGAAACAGATCTGGCAGAGTTTTAACAGAATGAATTCCTCACACGGTTTTTGTGTGTACGTTTTTTATTTTGAGGTTATGTGTATCGTAGAGCATGTGCTTCGAGCACGTGTGCAGTAGGCTATGAGTATGTTCCCGCCATTTGCTCGAACTCATTGTTCCGAGGTTCCTTGCACGCCTTGCTCCATTTCCCATCGCAGTGTGCTGCGGTGAGTTAATCCCGTCCCCTCATGATTAGAAACACGGCGTATTTACCGCACGTGGCGTGTTCTACGGATCGTTTAGTGCGTGTGTTTTATTTGTCTGCAGCACCGAAAGTCGCGCAAAATGTTCAATTGGCAATGTCTGTTGTGTAGTGTTGAAACAGTGGAGCATGTTTTATTGATCGATCGAATTTGAATTCCGAAACACCGGCGAAGGTTCGCGGGCTTTTTTGTATAATTTTTAGACCACTACGGTCGGTTGCCGCATTATTCCGTGACTGCATCCGTATAAATAAACATTTTTTTACTAATACAAAAAAAAACATTGATCATTCGTGCTCATTTGAGTGGTGTTTTTTTCTTTGGTTTGCTGTGGAACATATTTTGAAACACGAAAAAAAAAATAGTAGAACGCGCGTAACCGGTGGGCAATTCCCCGAAAATTCGTACCGATCATCGGTCTCGGCAACCATTCCGGACGCCCCGAAACAAAGAACTTCACGGCGTGTTATGCACGGATGAGCGTAGATCGATTGCAATTTCCTTGTTTGAGCAGCAGGCCCGTGGAACGCTACCCGATGGGTGCTATTTTTGGCAAAAGTTGTGCTTTTACACACCAATTTTCATGCTCGTTCCTTGAGAAACGTAATTTAGACGTTCATTAGAATGGAGGAGGCGTCCGGCTGCGGAGGTCAGCTCAATGGAAATTTACACCGGTTTCGTACCCGTGGCCGAATGGGGCGAGGGATTGTCTAGACCGATGGTTATTCTGAGCATAAGATAGGATTTCCATTTTAATGAGCACACTAGCAGCACCATTAAACGAAGCGTTGAGCATTCGGTAGCTATTGTCTTAAGAAAGTATCTCCCCATGTTTGCAAAACTACAACTGACTCGCCATAAAAGGTTTCAAAGCATCGGTTTGGGTCCTTGTTTTCATCACCGCGTGCTTGCTCCTAATGAACAGCAATTGCAAATGTCCTTTACGTGTACACCTTCCCCTAAACACCCAGCGAAGGTTCGACCGGGTGACCCCCGGATGACGGAGGAACGCGTTACGTCCGTCCCAAAGTACCCTCGAAAACGGTTTGGACGACCCGTGACCCATAATCAAACTCAGCGCCGTCTCTAGCACAATTACTATAGGAGAACTGCTGCTGCAAGATATGGCCAATTGCAAAACTCCCCTGAAGCATCCGCGATGTCTCATTAACGACGCACAACACCGCCACCGGCAGCTGTAACCAGCGTCACCAAAGTCACCGAATGGTTTGATCTTCCCCTCGAGGACGGAACACAAATTGCCATCGAATCGCGCCACTTCTTCCGGTCTCCTACTTCCACCCGGTCACACGCAGCCCACAGACCGTGATGCAGTGCGTGGCGGAATGCGCTTGTGTCTCTGGTTCCGTTTGCAAGTTCTACCTTCCTCCATCGGCCAACGCGAGCAGTGACGTGCTAGTGACCATGTGGGAGGACACGGTCCTGACATTATTATGGCATACCACGTAGAGCGTTTTTTTCCTTTTTCTTTCCTCTCTCACGAATTTGCACTGAAACTAATCGCCACCGGGCAGGTTCCAAGCACCTGTCGTCGGGGTATTGTTTAGCAACAGCAACAACAGCAAAAAAACACCACAGAGTCTAAAGCCAATCGATGTGTCCGGCCGGCCGGTTAAGCTGGCAGGGAGAAGGTTAAATAGTTGTTCGTTTAATTCGCTCGCTGCTTTGCGAGCTAGACTTTCGTTTGATTTGAGCGTAATAAGATCAAGTTCAAGTTTGCGATTGAGCGGCTGAGAAGGTTTTCGTTAATTTCCGCATTCATTATGACCTCTTGGAACGTTTTGACAGTGCGTTGCGGAGTTTAGTTTTTGCTTAATGGCGGAGTTGACTTCTTTGGACAATTGGATTTTATATGTTTTATCAGTCCAATTCGATGCGTACTCCAGCGAATAAAGTAGGCGTTTTGAACTTTGTAAGAAAAGTTCCCATAAAGTAACTCTAACCGTTACCCTTGGCAACACGACTACACGACCCCAATGACCTTTCCCAATCCGTTTACATTGCACACACAAAAAAAAAACCACTCTCCTTGATTCCTCCCGCTCGCAAATCACGCTCATGCGATCGCGAATTTTAATCTTTCCATCATTTTTTGGGGTTTCGTATGGGTCTCCCCCTTCCCGCGACCTTCCAGTGCCTACGACAACTGCGACAGCTGGGGCTGGGAGACAAACTGACAGGTTCCACACACGACAACCGAAATCGTGCGATCGTTCAGCGCATTTCCTTTTTCCGCTGGGTAAGCGAATCCCCACGCGAATGCCTGCCTATCCAGACAGCAGGAGAGAGAAAGAGAGAGGGAAACCGATACAGAAAGGCCCCCGTGAAGTGCGCTTTTGATTACTCACGAATTTTTGAACCCATTTCTGCCACATTCTGGTCATTACTTGCTTGAAATTATGTGCGGAAGTTGCTCCAAGGACGGTTGAGGTGCCGGTATGCAGGCAGCAGCCTTTACATTAATCATCGCACCATTAGTATGCAAATATTACCCCTTACTCCTCTCCTCATCCACACACACACACACACACACACACACACACACACACACACACACACAATCACACGGCGTTGATCGGGAGTGCCAATAAGTTGCGATGCTTTACCGTTATGCTCGTAATGGTATTAGTGACTTTCTGTTTTTTTGTGTTGTGCTTTTAGGAAACTCGTTAAGTCCCGAAACCAGCGTACACACCTTGTTCCGCGTCCAGCTGCCCTTACTTTCTAACTACCGAACGTCATCAAATCTGTCGCTCCTTATTGGAACGTGTTACTCCAGATAAAGCATTATTGTACAACTGTTGGAACAGAATGCAGACGCTAGTAGTCTATAAAATTTAACAACTTTAAGGTGCACCGTTGTTTGTCTATTGCTTAATGGCCGCGGTTATGTCAACAGCAAATTAGTAGCTGATGACCCGTGCTGCTGGTCCTATCGATTTCGTTGTTCCGGTTCACCGAACATTCGCGCTCGGGAATGTGTGTAAAGTCGCACGATTCTAGCGTTCGAATCGAAATTCGATCGTTCGCGGGCTAGTGTCTAGCTCCCCTCTAGTGTGTCTGTGGCATGATTGAGTGCTGGTTGTAGTGGAGGTGTATCGTATAACAAGCAAGCAAGCGATTCAGTGCTAATAGCCCCCAGGTGCCTCTGGTCAGTTACAGGACAATTAATACCGAAACACGGTCGCGGTTGATTGAACGATGTTTAATTTGAGGTGTAATTGGGAGATATGCGAACAGGCATGAACAAAAATGCTAGCCACTTCCGTTTTGCTCGTGATTAGGCGTGCCTGCGCAGCTAGGTTATGGGCGCACTCCCCCCACCCTCCCCGGGCAAAATGTGCAAAACGCTTAATTAGATAGCTTTTCAGCAAGTGTAAAACTAATTTCCCGTCACACTCTAGGCGACAGGTGTTAAGTCCCTTGTCCCTAGCAGGTAGAATCGATGGCATGCACGAACGACAAATACGAGCGAAAATGCTTATGAGCAAACCTTCATCGCCTACTGTTCTCATTTTTCGTTGCAGAGCAAAAAGTTTATGGTGTATGACGCCACTTTCTTTTTAATGCCACTACCTTCTGTGTTCCGTCGCGACGATAACGCGTAGGAAAGCGATACCCAAAACTACCTGAAATTGGCGCCCTGGAGACAATAAAAGCCTGTACTCTGCAGTGAAAAACCAAACCGAAATATTTTTACTTTTTTTTGTCAACATCTTTATTTCTTCCACATCAACCCCGCAGTCGGCCTAGCGCGGTAGAACAAACCGTTCGTGTCTTTACCCTACCAATAGCAACGGTACAACTTCTTCCCTACACTTCCTCCTTCGCCACAAATTCGCTTTCCATCGTGACCATTTAACATATTTGTTTCTTCTTCTTGTTTTCACAGTTTTCAGTCCTATCTGAGAGTTCGGAGAAATTCGGTGTCTTTGAAGCGGTGGGAAGCGATGAAGAATCGCATCTTCATCCATCCCCCAATGCGGTTGTCATTATTATTCATGGTTTTCACACTTTACATTCATTTGATATTTGTTCGTTTGCTGTGTTATTTCGTAGTTCATATCTAAGTTCATTCTGGATTTTGTTCAACAAGCCTACCACCTGCTGCATTATATTCGCTCTCCCGCCCGCCCGGTCATGGCGCCTGGTAAACGCATTCCGGTACTTATCTATCAACTAGCTATAAAAATGAGTTTCTCAGCAATCGCTACAACATATTTACATTATACATACACGCACAGACATATACACGCACACACCAAAAAACGAACACACATTAAATTACATATTTTCATATTGTTTAGCTTTCCAGTGCGGAACACGCTCCCGGACACGTTCCGTACGATTGTTCTCATCTGTGGAACATGGGCGGGTAACACAGCAAACGGTGTGCGTCTGACGTGGACACACGTAGGCCACAAACGTTAAGTCCTATCTATCGACAAAGATAAACGCAAACGCTAATGTCTTTTGTCCTCTTAACATCTGATTGGAGAAAATGTTTCTAGAAAGCAACAGAAAAAGAAAAAGACGGTCTTCATGAAAATGGAAATATATGAAGATGCTTACGATCAACTACCGATCGTAAAGGAATACGAAAATTAATGACTAACCGATTTGGAGTATCGTTCTCGCACATGTGAGATGAGTACGGCACACCATCAACCGCATCATTGGGTTTACTTTTATTTCATTTTAACTACATTCGATTGTGTTACTCTTCGTCTTTATGTTTCAGTATCGATCGACAGCCTTCCAGTTACTATAAATTATTAAAAAACAAAGTTGTTTTTTTTGTTTGCTTTTACTTACACACGACAAACGGGGTAGAATTCGCCGTGCCGTGTATGTTGGTGGCCAATAGATCAATCAATTGCACAAATAGTTACGTTCGCACAAGGATATTGAGAATCCGGTGACGTCAATCTACGATACGATCTGCAGCGGTTCGTAATAAAAGTCGGAAACGCATGAAAGATTACTGCATATTACTGGTACGTTTATGACAACAACTTCACCGACTCGTAACAGATAGGAGACATACAGCAGCGTGGAACAGTTTAGACCGGCTCGGAGACTGTTGGACGTTTGAATCACATCACACGTAGGCTCGTAGGGAAGTTCGTATCGGGGATCAATCCATCCACTCTACTTCATCCGGAATATCACTTGCAATGAAGCGTACGATCTGAACAATCGATTGAAAGGCACCTCGACAAGGAATATTACACTTAAAACCCTTCCTAAGTGAAGCTTTCGAGAGAAAGAAAACAAAAGATTTGCTCATAATGCTTTTGATGTTAAAATATTAGAAAGAAAAAGTTACAATATAGCATAATTTACGAACGAATCAGAACGACTACAGACGGTGCGCTTATCAAACCGACATCCCACGCTAACAATGCGCACACTATCGCAGCACCCAATGAAAGAGATCTCGAAAGAGAGAGAGAGACACCTCCCCCTACCTAAACTTTACGTGTCAAAGTTCATCACGTACTCCTTGAGCGGTCCGGGCAGGTTGAGGCGGTTGATGTTGGGTGCCAGCTTCTTGTCCGCGCACCCATTGTAGATGCACACCCGGCACAGCTGCTTCAGGCTGCGCGGTTTCTTGTACAGCGTGATGATCAGATGGCGCAGGTTGTCGATCGAACGGTGCGGTACCTGCGCGATCAGCAGATTGTGCAGCGTTTTCAGGCAGTTGAACAGTGGCTCGTGCTTCATCGAGTAGTAGAACAGATAGATGATGCGCTGGTACGTCTGCTCGCGATCGAGCAGTATGAACTCCTTGCGCGTGATCAGCATGATGTAGTAGAACAGCAGATAGTTGCGCGCATTGTTGCGGAACGAGCTGCGCAGATTGTCATTGCCGGCAGACGAACCGGTACCGCTGCCGGGGCCACTGCCGCTACCACCGGCGCCTGAACCTCCACCCGATCCACCACCGGAAGTGCCACCGGTACCGGTACCACCGCCACCATCACTAGGCCCACCGACGGAACCGGCAACACCAGCACCACCGACAGCACCGCCGGACGCACCACCACCACTACCACCACCGCCGGCAGCAGCACCGCGAATGCCACCACCAAAGTTGATGAAGTCGTTCACGAAAATGATGGACGAATTGCTGCTGCTCGCCCCGTTCGCCATCAGCTTGTTGCTGAGCGAAATGTTCGGATCGGTACCGTACTGAATCAGCAGCAGCAGCAGCTCGTACACGCACAGGATGTCCGGGCAGGTGCGCACGTTCACGATCATATCAATCACGGACTGGAGGATGTGCTGGGAGGTGATGTTGCAGTCGAGCCCGTACTGCAACAGCAGCAGCAGGATGTTTTTGATGAAATCGAAGTTGGCGCGCTTCTGAATATCACAGTTGAGCGTGAAGTTCTCCGAGACGGTGAAGATGAGCACGTGCAGTGGCGTTAGGTTCGACCGGTAGGAGCAGTTTGGATTCGCACCGTTCTGCAGCAGTATGCGAATGCAGTTCAGGTAGCAGACCTGGGGACGGTGAGGGTGAGTTGTATTAAAACAAGTGCAACGCTTTGGATCGCAACCGAAAAGCAGTACCTTCATCGAATGCGTGAAATGATGCAGCGGATCCTTGTTGATCAGCGGCACTAAGCAAACCATTATAGGAACGGACCCATCCCGGCCGACGATATTCGGATCACCTGCAATTAAAGCAACGATTAGAGAACATTCTACCGTTTGCGGTTTTGGTACCGTTTTGGTGTTGCCGCAACGTACCGCCCTCTTTTATGAGCATATTTAGCAGCTCATAGCACACCTCCCAGTCGCGAATGTGTCGAAAGACGCACGCCAGCGCACTGTTGCCGGTTTGATTGATTGAGCTCTTGGCGCCGTTCTGCAGCAGAAAGCGCACCAGATGCAGTACGTCCCACTTGTTCCACTTATCGTAACCATATCTGTGATTGACGGGGGGAAGAGGGAAATAAATACCATTATTTTGAGGTTCCATTTGGATTCCCCACCACCACCGGATATCCGAAACCTACCGGGCTTCCTCTAGCGCGTACCGCACGATGATCGCGTGCAGTGGAGTGTTGCCCAAGGAGTCGGGACTGTTGATAAGCTCCTTGCAGCCCCTTTCCAGCAGTATGCGGATCGTGTTGAGCGTATCTTCCGCCGACTTTCGGGCGGCGAGTATCACTGCGATGAAATACAACGTGGCGTAAGGCTAACGACGGCAAAGAGAAATCGAGCAACGCCGAAGCGAAATAAACCTACCAACATGCAGCAGTGTCATCTGTTGCGTGCACGTGCGCACCGTCGTGATGGCACCGTGCTGTATCAGCAGCTCCAGGAACCGTCCATCGTGCAGCACCGCCTGGTGTATCGGGTAGTACTCGTCCTTGATCAGGTTGATCTCGTCCGAGCGCGTCTGCACCAGGTGCTGCACACACTTCCACGCGCCCCGCTCACACGCGATGTGCAGCAACGGTTTGCGCACCCGGAACGGCATCCACGGTTCCTCCAGCTTCTGGGCCAGTATGTTCAGCACATTGATCTGATCACCGTCGATCGCGTAACAGACGGCGTTCTGTAGCTTTGTGTTCGGTCGCTCGCACACCCCCACCTCGTCGGCTTGATCTGCGGTTGAAGCGGAAGGAGAAACGGCGCCTTAGAAAAGGGCACTGCGTTTTCGAGCATTTTCTACTCACTTTTGTACTTCCCACTCTCCTCACAGTTGTGCGAGTGGACACCGGGAAAGCACATGCGCGCCTCGGTATCTATTCTAGCACCGTGCTTAAGCAGCAGCTCCACGCACTCTTCGTACCTGTTGGGGATTGGGGAGACATACGCGAGGTGGTTAGAATGCAAGTAATCTCGACATTGTTGTCCAATAATACGCACCCTTTCAAGCAGGCTATGTGCAGTGGTAAGGAACACGAACTCCGATTCACATCTGGCCGATGTCTTTGAAGTAACCACCTAGCTAGTTCAACATGGTTTAAACCTACACTCTTCTGCAGCAAATTGTATCCCGTTTCGTCGTGTATCGCAAGAATGTTTTCGTACTGGGAACGAGAAGGAAAAAAAGCAGCATTAAAGAGGGAAATATAAGCAAGTCGAAAGGATGAAATTTATGCAGCAGCAGCCAATTTGGAGTTATTTTTGTGTTGAGTATTTAGACGTTTCGATTGAGTTTCTGATTAGTCAATCGATTAAGAATATCGAATTAAAGCTAACTCCATGGTGAACTTGGTGGAAGTTTTAACAACTCCTCTGTCATTTCGCCTACTTTGACCCCATTACGCTACGAGCAAGGTAGCAAGCAAGCAATACAAATTGAGGACAGCCGTATGCAGCTCACAAAAGGGGACACACTACCGAACCGAACTCTGTAGAATCGTATTCGCACGATTGATAATGAGAATGCACGGGAATTAGTTATAAATGCGTGCGTCATACCAGCTCCCACTGCAGCCGATCGACCCATCAACTCGCATGCACACGGGAGAGCGGGTCACAGGAAAAGCCATGAATTTGCCACAAAACCCGCGCGACTGGGAGAAGGCGCGTGTGGGAGAGTTGCACGAGCTACGAAAAAGATCGCTACGATACGGAACGGATTGACGCACAACGACAGCACGGTTGAGAGAGAACACTATTGCTTCATCAATCTGATTTCAATTCTGCTAATGATGCTGGTGCCGCCAGGATGTTTAGGTTTTGTATACAAAACAGCAAATGTAAGGCGTTTCGTTGTTTGTTTTGCATAACAGAACTGGTTTGGTACTGTTTCGTGAGGTACAGCTACTCCAAAACGATACGTATCACTTACCTTCGGTATCTGCAGCAACAATGGCTCGAGCCGCTGGATAGATATCTTTGGATTTGCCCTGAGCGCGTCGAAGATTGTGTTCACCTTTTCCACCGTCGTCTCCGAAACCTTATGGCCGTCGCGGTTCGAAAGCAGCGCACTGCCGGACCGGAACACTTGACTAACCGAGCCACCCATCTCGGGGCGTCAACGATGCGTCTGAAAGGTTAGTTTACTTCGATGCGTTTGATCGTCCTCACACTTCGGGTTCACGTTTTAATCGGCCCACTAAGATTAACACTCCATCGTTAGGCTCGTTTCTACACCGAGCAGCTACGGCACGCGTCGCTTGGCAAGTAACGACCACTCGCCACTACCCAATGCTGTCCTCCTGACCGAGGCTTTACCTGATGCTTCTTCCTTTAGCATACGTTTGCTGTGCATGTATAACACAGAACCTTCCGGCAAAACATTAACACCACAAACGGCTCTATTCTCGCTTCTCACACACTCGACGCTTCCGCTAGCATTATTCGATTCCGCAGCTTATGACGCAAAAGCGAAAACACGTCCGACGATTACCACTGATTGCGCTGGCCATCGCTGCTGCTACTGCTGCAGCTGTTGCTACTGGCCGAGCAGATAGTACTACAACTTCCAGCAGTAATGCTTCTGGCGGTACAGCTAATACTATTACCGTAATAATGACAGCGGGACATCATCACAGCGACGGCGGTGTTGACCTTTTTCATTCTCCAGCGGGCGCAGTGCAGTGCAAATTCCTTCTACACACAAGCCGACCTAATCCTTTCACAGCGCGCCATTATGCAATGGGGATGTCGCACAGGAGAGCACACTCCTAAAGGATCCGCTGTGGAGTGCACTAATCAGCTTTTCCAAGCTACACACTATGTTGTTTTGATGCACTCCAGGGGTCAGTGCTTTGCAGCGCGCCCTCCACAGTATCGCAGCTGCAGTTGTAACTGTAGGATTGTGTGACGCTCAGTGCAAAAGCTTTTTCCGCATCACTTCTGAAATTTCCTCTCACACTGGGTCGCTGCAGTCGAGGGTTTGTTGTTTGCCTCGGCGTTGTTTTTCACTGACCCTTCAAGAGGATGATGATCCGTCACCATGTTAGCTCCGTTGAAAATCGATACACTTTTATGGGCCAGAAAAATGCCAACTATTTCGATCCCATGGTGACCGCGATTAGCAATGTCGTTAAACTGTCGCTTTGTATCACATTTTTAGCTATTACCTGCGATCGAACAGGGCCCTAATTGCCTAATTTTCGGCTCGTAATTCTTCTCAGACAACGCTTTTTGTATATGGCTCACGCAGGAATAATGCAATTGTTGCTTTCTTTTGTTTTCGCTTTTTTTGCTGGCATCTTTTCGTGTTTTGACAGTTCGTTTGGCTGAGCTGTTCGTGTCCATGCAGCAGAGGTTTTATTGACGTCACAAACTTTGTTATTATACTGAATTGAAATGTGCTTTTTGTTCGTACAATTCATTCATTTCTTTTAATAAACGCTTGCATAAATTTACGTTAAAATTATTCAATCATCCTATTCGGTGGGTATTTTGAAATGTTATTATTTTCTGAAAGTTCTGCTGCATGGGCGCGTAGTGCTATTCGCAAGTACCCAAAGAACATTTGACATTTATCACAAATTTATCTGATAAGTTTTTAATTACCACTAAATTTGAATATTTTTAAATTAATCATATAATACAACCGATGAATAATGACTAAATTCAGTCTATTATTACACAAACCACCTGTATAAGACTAAAGAATTTTGAATTAGGGCAAAAATACCGCACGTCGTACAGTCTGTTCTTCGGGTATTATGATTCGAGTTATAACACCGTAATCAGTACTTCTTTTGATGACCGTATGTACATTGGGTCATCGCCTAGTTGTCAAAAATTCTTTCTGAAATTGCATTTTGCGGAACGCCTCGCCGTCCACGAATTTTCCATTTTCTATCGAAAAAAGGACGTGAGCAAGCAAAATGGTACGTTACCAGTGCTTTCGGCGGACTGCCGAACGATATTAGTTGAGAAAACCCTCAGTGAATCGCATAAATGGTTGATCAATCTGGAAATACTGCAAACTAACCTCACAATTTTCGTGACTGCCAAGAGGCACAGGGAACAACAACGACTCATCCGATTGATTTTCCTTTGGTTTTCTCTCGTCTACAGAAACCGTTGATGCTGCAAGGACATCAGCGTGCTATCACGCAAATCAAATACAACCGTGAAGGTGATTTGATCTTTTCATCGGCCAAGGATAGCAAACCGTGTGTGTGGTACTCGCTGAACGGCGAGCGTCTCGGTACGTTCAATGGACACATCGGAGCCGTCTGGTGTGTTGACGTGGATTGGATGACGACCCGGCTGATCACTGGTGGCGGTGATATGAACACATTGTGAGTACACGGCGCACCCTTCGAGAACCTTTTCATCCATTTTAATCGAAATCTTTGTTTTGTAGCTTGTGGGATGTCGAGACCGGTACAGCGCTCGGCAAGATTCCTTGCAACTCATCGGTGCGTACCTGTAACTTCAGCTTCTCGGGCAATCAGGCTTCCTACTCCACGGATCGTGCCATGAACCACCCGTGCGAGTTGTTCGTGATTGATGTGCGAAATATCGATTCCAGCATCAGCAGTGCCGACCCAGTATTGAAGCTGACGATGAACGAACAGCAGAGTAAGATTACCTCCATGCTGTGGGGCGCTCTGGACGAAACGGTCATCACCGGGCACGAGAATGGTTCGATTCGTATCTGGGATATGCGTGCGGTCAAGGAGCTAAACTCGGTGAATGATCACACCGCCAGCATCATGGACATGCAGATGTCGAGCGATGGTACAATGTTCGTCTCGTCGTCTAAGGATTGCACGGCCAAACTGTTCGACTCGGACACGCTCATGTTGCTGAAGACTTTCAAAACGGAGCGACCCGTCAATTCGGCCTGCATCAGTCCACTGCTCGAGCACGTCGCGCTGGGTGGTGGACAAGATGCTATGGAGGTCACCACGACGTCGACGCAAGCCGGCAAATTCGATTCCCGCTTCTTCCATCTCGTGTACGAGGAAGAGTTCGCACGTGTGAAGGGTCACTTCGGTCCGATCAACAGCATGGCATTCCATCCGGATGGTAAAAGTTTCGCCACGGGCGGTGAAGACGGTTTTGTGCGTATTCAAGTGTTTGATTCTTCGTACTACGATCATACTTTTGAGTAGACGCGTGCGTAACCTTTTAAGCAGTGTGCTGAACTGTACTCACGGAAGGAGGATTCTAAAAACTTTGAAAAAATCGACAAGCGGTGTAACTAGAGTGATAAGTGAAAAAAGTTAAAGGAGAGCTCCCAGAAAACAAACATCAATCGTACTCCATCGGCGCCGCAGCATCATGTGCTGTGGGGTCGTCCGTCGATGCCTTTTGAGGAGGAATAAACGCAGGAGTAAATTTGGGAGAGGAAAACCAAGCTTATGTTCTTATTTACACCGGCAGTATGTCTGCCATTTAAAGAATGTTTCATTTTCAGCATCCAATTATGTTGGTGAGACCACGATTAAAGGTAACATAGTTGCTGATAAATATGTCGGCATTGGAACAGCATCAGTATGTGGTCGTGAAAGTAGCGAATGACAAAACTTTTGCATCTGGAAAACGTTTTTTTCCCATTCAAACAGTCGTTTTATTGCGGCACGAATTCACAATCTCCAACGTTCAGGAAATTTGTTTACGTTTGAGTCACCCTGTTTGCATCCTTACAAATATTCAACCCGCCGCTATAAACTGAGCAGATGTCAAAATTCAATGTCAAATCAATATGGTTCTTTTTTTTTCAAAAGCAATGCAGACGTAAGAAAAGCGCAGAAATAGCATTAAATATTGTACAAAAAATGCGTCCCGTAAGGTAAAAGTCGATCATACTTGTGTAATAAATCAACCCCCTGCGTTGTTATGCTGCCGAAGAGCAAAGCAGATAATTCTCTACATCGCGCCGTTTAGCAGCACGACGGAACTCCAACGGAAAAGAAGAACCAGAAGAAAACACAAACAGAAAAGTTTTTCCGTTTGTAGTGCCTAGGTTTGCGCTCTGCGTGTGGTGTGGTTTCAGTTAAATTTTATGCGGCAGTTTCTTTTCCAGTCAACGTAGCTTCTTCTGTGTTACTGGTAAGAATCGTAGTTCCAGTGGAGACATACAAATGCAGCAAAGGACATTCCGCTTTATGTAATTCCATCACCCGTTTAACCCTTTTTGGCGCTTTTCTTTTCTTTCCCTCGCTGCATCTCGCTCGCACTATCGGCTGTCCGTATGCATCGTTCCATGCCGTTGCACTTCGGTGTTACCTGCATTTTCAGGCATTACCGCAGCGCCGCCGCACACACGCATTTGATCGATCGGAGTGAAGAAGGGACGGACTGGACGGATAGCGGAAAACGGAACACAAATGAGTTGAGGTCGAGAGCAGCAGTGTGCTTTCGTTTCGCACCACTTTCTCTCCCAACGACGGCTACGGACGGCACCCCTAGAGGAAGCTCGAGATCGAAGTTGACCGATTTTTACTTAATGTGTGCGTTTCTCGCTTTGCGCGCTCCTTGCCCCACACCTCATGCGTAACGGCAGGACAGGAAGTTGAATAACGGAAGTGGCCAGTGGTGCTGTGTGAAGTGCTTGGTGTGCTTACGACTGCCTATTATATCGTGCTAATAAGGTCCTGCGAAGGTGTCCTTTTTGGGAAGGATGGATTCGACCGACGGTAGTGCCTGCCATAAGAGCGATCTCAATCTGCTGGTGAAGAACATTGTGAAGATACTGCTCACCACTTCCAAGTACCTGCACTGTCCGTTCTGTGCCGACGAGTACCTTT
The DNA here is from genome assembly GCA_000473445.2 of Anopheles farauti. Classification (NCBI taxonomy): domain Eukaryota; kingdom Metazoa; phylum Arthropoda; class Insecta; order Diptera; family Culicidae; genus Anopheles; species Anopheles farauti. The sequence goes on from KI915044.1 coordinate 240,359, forward strand.
TTGAGTTTACGCTCAAGCACCACCTGCTGAAGAACCACGAGCGCGATCTGGAAAAGATAGTCCGGTCGCCGGATGCCAGCATTCGGTTCTGCGAAAGCAACATTTGCCCGTACTGTGGCGCGCTTTTCTACTACATTTCCGCCCTGCCGAAGCATATCATGAACAGCCACAGCCGGGACTGTTTGATCAAATGGCAAGCGATCGAGCAGGAGAACAGTCTGGTGCGCAAGTTGGCCAACGATCCGAGCATTCAGTGTGTGCCGTGTTCACCCGGCTTGAGCGATTTCTTCGACGAACTCTCCACGACGGGTAATAGTCGGCGGGGGAGCAAAAACATTATTCCACTCACAAAGCCATCACCACTGCTGAAAACCGCCCTGCGGAATGTGAACCGTATCACGTCCGGTGCGAGACCCGCCGACGGTATCGATGCGTCCGGGGCGTCGGCTTGGTCAAGCTTCGGGTTCGATGCCACACAGTCCCGCCGTAACCTTAGCAACCAATCCGTCCGTCGGGAGTTACGCTTCGGGGATGATCCGCGCGGTATGCTCTCCGGTGACGGTTCGAGTGGTTCCCCATCGCTCTGCAATCTGATCGCGGGTAGCTGCTCACCGTCGCCTAGCAACGAATCGGTCTCGTCCGTGCGCAAACCAAAGTTCCAGCGGAAACGTTTTAATCTGCGATCGATCAAACCGAAGCTAAACTTCCGCAAGTACGTGTTGTCCAAGTTCTCGAAGAAGTATCACTGCAAGATCGTCACGAGTACGCCGAACAACTTCCTCGACGATGGAAGCAGCCGCGATTCGAGCCGCTTCCTGCACAATCAAGAGCGCTGGAACAGGATTCACTTCGAATGACGAAGGTACGGATCGCCGTTTTCGTGCGTCATCGAGTATCTTTGCGGCCTGCTGTTTTGCTGCGTTTGATGAGGAATGGCAAGGAACTCAGGAATAGGAAGGAACTTTTCGTAGCTCTACAGCATATTCAGTATTTTTTACGAATCTCAAACTTCGCTTATTTATCGTGCTGCCGAATAGCAAACAATTCCTCCATGGGAAGAAACAAACCAATGTAACTAGGCGATAGGATAACATACCAACTTGTTGGCTGTGCAATCATCTTTTTCCTCACAGACAGACCGAGCCGCACCGGGAAAGTGCACAGGAAGTTTAGATGTTGATAGTGAAATACGAAAAACGTTGCAACTTTCATTCCGTTACGAATATTATGAACGTCACGTGCACTTTCCAGACCCGGGGAGATAGTTGTTACGCGGGAACGATGTTCATCTGTGATCGTTGTAGTGCGCTCGTCTCGTGCGCTCGCAAACGTAGTGCGCGCTGCAAATCGATTCATTCTTTCTCCGGTGCAGAATAAGCCTTACGATATGGAAAGATTTGATTGCTGATGCGAGCAAGTAGACGCAAGTTGTAGTATTTGCTTACCGGGCGTAACGAAAACGGCATTTGCGGTGCACAGGCGAAACTAAAGCTGTTCTTATATTATGATCGTTAAGAGGAAAAGAAAACACCAATATTATAACTGGACCAATATAATAATGAGGGACGAGTGAAATCGAATCGTTGCTACCACTTTAGGGTTAGGATTAAAATTACGCCAATCTAGAGCTCGGGGGTTAATGCAGTTTTAGACGGTACAACGAAACAGAAATGTACTACGAAGCCGTATAGAGTATACCGCATTTGATTCACTTGTTAATTTATCAACCAAACAGTAGCACTAGTTTGCGAATAGCGGAAGAGCGGTAGTAGATTTTAGAATATGATAAACAAGAAACCTCCCAATACCGAATCTCTCGTTCTCTTGCCTTCCAATATCGAAATCAAAGTTAAGCAAACTTTAACACCAAATTTTTCACATCACAAAACTAACACGCTAAAGCGAAAGCAAAACTCCAATATTTAGAACGTATCACGTATAGGCGAAGATTTTTAATCGCTTTTCGGCTCTATGCAACACCGTTTCTATCGGTTCGGAGCGAAAACGTGTTGTGAAGCGCACCGACGCGCTAGACGGTTTTGAAGACGAAAGCATCGTTGACAAAACACAAGCAATTATCTTACGAGCCTTAACGCGAAACTTTACTCTTAATAGGCATAACGAATACGTTGAAATGAATTACAACAGCAATGAGTGAAGGTTGGAGATGCTGGAACTGGAAATATATATCCTATCCCGCAGATATCGGGATTATTTACCATTGACGGTGGCGTCGGTATAGCAGTAGCAGGTATCCTAAAATTCCTATAACGTTCCCTCCTCCTCATTATCCAATCGGTTAATCGAGTAATTTATCATCGAGCAAGCAAAGTAATCTCGTTAAACACTATTTGTGTTAAAATAAACAAGCCCCGTATCGCATTCCGTTTGAAGCAAATTCGTTTGAAAATTTGTTTCGTAGAACGAATATCACAAACCCTAATGTTGTTCGATGAGATGGAACAAAAAAAGTCCACATTAAAACACAGGAAATGCGCCTATTAAAACACCTATTATAGGCCTATTAAAACACATTAAAACACCTATGCGTGAAAGAACAATTGCAACTGTGATTGGAGGAGGTTTAGCGGGCGTTGTGCGATGAGATTTTGAGAACGTCGGATTTCGGACACTTCTTACAATTCAAGGTAAGTACACATGTACGTGTATTTTCAATTAGTTGCTGATACATTTCTTAGCACTGCAAGATTTGTGTATTTTCCATACGATAAATCTTTTATCAATCCTTCCATTTATCTGTTACCAATTACGCACAAGATGGCACCCTTCGCAGTCTGTATGCTTCTTTCTCCTAAATTCTTCTTCACCATATACCGTAAATCTAGTTCGCATTCGTTTCCTTTCGCCACACTCGCCTACCAAAGAGTACTGAGCAAAATGCTTCTATCGTTATTGTGTTCACTACTTGTTTTTAAAAATGGCTGCTGCTGCTGTTTGCTATTACTACTACTGCTACGCTACCGTCAACGAAGCACAACTTATATTGACGTTTTGGAACACTATGTTAATCTTGCCTGTGGAACACCCGGAAGCGTAATTTCTGCTTTTCTGCCTATTCTTTGGAATCTTGCAGGGGAAAACGATTGTACAAGCCTACTTCGGTTTCTGTCTCCGTACCATGCGAGTTTCGACGATTTGACGTATCTTACCCCTCTCGGAAGCATTGTTAGTTATAGTAGGCTAAGCAAAGAAAGTTTAATCTTGATATACGTTCACAGTCTGCTGAAACTAATAGTGTATCACTGAAAGACTGCTTATGTTCTTCATTAAACGACCCAAATAGTCTGGAGCAGGGTGTGAGTCGGAGACCGTATGTGCTACAAGCTGGACCTGAAATGTTTTCCAAACATGCCAGAAACTCATCTATATCGATCGCCCCTAACCATACGGGTCGCGATACACGATTCGCTACTATTACGGAAGTGCTGAGCAAATGGAGCGTACAACTGGTGCCCAATAAGGACCGGGCAAAGATACTTTTGCACGTCTTAAAATCCCTCTGCACCCCTGCACCATGAGAAATCTGGAACTCTGGTCTGTCCTAGGTCGGACACAAACAAGTGAGAACATCAATAACAATAAGAATGATACACTTTTGGACTACACTACACCACCGCTGGTCTCCTGCGCTACTCCCAGAGCGCTCTTAAAGACGAGCGATCTCGGTAAGATTGGCGTTTTGTTTCTTACCCCCTCCTCCACCACCACCACCACTAGCACCACTAGCACCGGAACTACCACCACCGCCGAGGCTCGAATAGTAGCCGGATTTGTCGTGCACGTGTTGTTCCATGGCACCACCGGATGTTCCCGAACCACCGGTTAACGGCGCGGTCTCGAGACACTCGCAGGACAGACTGGAGTCGGAACGGTTGTACGGACCGAGCAGATTCTCCGTCGATTTCGTAGTGATCGTCGTGGTCGTCGTGGTGGTCTCCTGCAGGAACTGGGTCGGTGGGGGCGCATAGTTTTCCACGTCGACAAACGCCGAGTACCGTTCGTAGCCGTTCTTCTTCGGGATCGAGTTCCGGTGCTGGATGGTGATGGTCGTTTGGGTGCGCGTCGCTGTCGGCAGGTTGGTCGCTTTGGTGAGGGCGGCCGCGCCACCGCCGACCTCGAGATAGCCGTACCCGTACCCGTACCCACCGTATCCCTTCATCGCGAGATTGTCCCACGATTTGGGCTTATGCACGGCGGGCAATGGCGGCGGTGGAGGATAGATGGCAAGCTGCTGTTGTTGCAGTTGATGTTGCTGCTGCTGCTGCTGCTGCTGCTGCTGCTGCGGCGGTTGTCCCGCGTGGTGTTGCGGATGGACGTACTTCTGGATGTAGTAATGGTGCTGATGAGTGTGCGTTGGCCGGCCACCGATCGGGACGAGTGCTCCGGAGGAAGTACCCCCGCCACCGCTGCTGCTGCTGGCACCACCACCACCGGCCGGTGGCTTCTTGTGTAACGAACCGGATGCGGACACCGTGGTCGACTCGCTGTGCGGCTCCCAGTAGAGCGTGTCGGTGCTGATGGAGGTGCTATAGGAGGCGGGCGAGTTCTCGGCCGCTGGGTTGAACTCGCTCGAGGTGCACGAGTGCAGACTACAGTGGCTGGCGAGACTAGCGTTTAGGTCATACACTTTCGAATGGTGATGATCCTGCGAATGGCGATTTTAATGCGCAACGGGAGTATGGATGGAAGGGTGTGATGGGGCGTATGGGAGAAAAAGGAGCAGAAAGCAGAGAGCGAAAAAGATGCCAGTATGAAGATCCTCACAATATCTAGCGTACATTTGGGTTACAGAAAAGATACACGAGTCTAGTTTCGAGATGGTAAGGGCTAGAGATACATGATAGAACGAGGAGATAGGATTAACCGAGATGTGGACACACAAACAGTTCCCCAAGAAGTATCTGCTCGTCGGCTGCCTTAGATCAATTTAGCTGCCTTATCCCAAAGCAAACCCCAATGCATATACCGATCGCATGCCCTTCTCAGTACGCCGGGAGCAATCCGTCGAAACTTACGTGCTTATCTTTGTGACGATACATATAGTTCGCTTGCGAGTGAGGCTGCTGCTGCTGCTGCTGCTGCGGTGAGATATGTGGCTGTGACTTTGGCCGCGGTATACGATCCTTGCCGGCGCTCTCCTTCGTCTCCCGGTCCCGATGTTTGTGCTTGTGGTGGTGATCTTTGTGATGCTTCGACTTCCGGCGGGACGGAACGCACTGCGGATCACAGCACGGGCTGGCGAGATCGTACGCGTCCAGGCTGGTGTTGTCCTTCTCGCCAGCCCGGTGCTTATCGCTGCTGCTGCTCCGCAGGAAGTGTCCCATGCAAGGGTTGCACGAGTGCCCATGCAGATGGCCACTCCGGCGCGACGAGCCCGCCTTCGTTGCTTTGGTGTCGTAGTTGTGAAGACTTTTTGTTGGCGAGGCGGACGGCTGTTGCTGCTGCTGCTGCTGCTTGCAGCTCGAACCACCCAGGGAGCTATTGTCTAGGGAGGAACCACGCATCATATGCTGATGGTCCTTGCAAAGTTTGGCCGCGGTTGGATTGTTCGGTTGTTGAGCACAGGTTGAGTATTCCGTTCCACTGGCAGCGTCACAGCTACCAACGCCCGCTCCCGTTTGTGATGGATGAATCACGTAACGATAGTTACTGTCCAGGCACTAAGACAAGAGAGAGAGAGAGAGCGAGGAGTAGATAAATGAAGGTAATCCTTCCGCCAGTGCCGGTAGCTTACATGGTAGGCCAGCATGAACTGCGCCGGTGGTGGCACGATGTAGGTTTTCTGCCGTAGCAACTTCTTCACGTCCTCCGTCGAAGCTGCCGGCCGGCAAAAGCTGGACCCCGTACCCGAGCCCTCCACGTCCGTCGTCGACCCGGGATCGTTGTCGTCCCCGGTCGTGCCAGCGTTCGCTTTCTTGCGCGCCGGCAGGCTGTGCGTTTTCCACTTGCCCTCGAGCAGCTCGCGCTCCCGCAAGCAAACCCGCTCCAGATCGGCCATCTTGTTTTTGAGCAGATCCTGCAGCTGGATGTACTTGAGGTGCAACTCCACCTGCGGCCGAAAAGGGCAAAGGGTTAGCGATCGTTTACGAGGAGAGTTGATGTCCCGAAAATCTCCTGGTCCTCCTTGGTCCTAGAGTCCGAAAAATCTCACCTTTCGGCAGCAGTCTTCAAACAGCACCACCATGCGCATTCTATTATCACAGTTTTTGATGAAGTTGACCAGATCCTTGTGTTCGGCCTTCTCCATATCGTAACCGTTGATCGAAAGGATGACATCGCCCTCGCGCATCCCGGCCCGATACGCGGGACCATCGTACTCGACGTAGTCGACGTACGTAATCACCTCCACCTCCTGCTCCTTCTTGTAGTGGATGCCGTAGCTCTGGAGCGTAAACCCGTACGATCCATTCTTCTTCTCGACAATGATCGTCCGGCGGCGTCGATCTTCGTCCGGTTTCGTCGACGTTACCCGATCCGGCTTTACCTTCTCCAGCACCTGAGACTGCAGCAAAGAGAACAAGGTTGATATCGTGAGATATGTTGAAAACGGTTGTCTAAAATAAAAAAAAACATCGGCACGTTTGCGTTGAAAGCTGTGGGACAAGATTAAAAAGGACGTGCTCAATTCAAGACCGCAATCAGCTAATGTCGAGCTTCCCATCATTATCTTTCCCACCCCTCCTACCCTTTTCCGATGACTCCTACAGGTGTCATACATTTGTTAAGAAACAACCACCCGCAAGTGGCGCAAGGCATTACAAAGATCGTCCGCGTACTCTTATCTCCACTGAAGAGCCGCATCATGCATGGGGTCTTTTTTTGTTTTGTTTTCGATACCATCCAGGATAAAGGATGACTTAGCAGAATGGGATGTTTTCGTTTCCTTTCTACCAGCGAAAGGTGATCCCGTCCCGGGTGCGGGAAAGGATAAGTGGCGTGGCTCTTTTGATTAAAAAGCTTTTTTTTTGTGCTATCCACTATGCCGATGCCTTGTTCTTCGCCCCATTCTGTGTCCTCTCTGCTTAAGTGAAGTGGCTGTTGTTTCCACCGAGGTGGCGAGGCTCTTTCAGGGCTTTGCTCTGCTGCAAGCCATTTTGCACCGGCATCGGTACGCCCCATGTGGAAGCGTGTCTTTACGAAAGGTCTTTACGTTTAATTTCTGAGATGTCTGTTCGGTGCTGCCGTCGGATATCGTGTCGCCAACACATTTTTCAACTCGTCCCCATCCTCACCAAGCGCAAACGGTGGCAAGGGATAAGGATTTCGTAAGCTATCGATTTCCACGGTTCGTCCGGCCACGTTCCAGTACGCTGGCAACCAACCACAACAATGTAAATCATGCTGTTCCATGCTGCCGGCGTATGTGTGACACAAGCTAACGAAGCCCGGGGTGGGTGGGAATGGGGATTGTGGGTGAAGTGGACGACGCCACGTGGGCGGTGAGACGTGTACAATCAACAATAATGGCTGCATCGGGCCACGTGAGCGTCAAGTGTGGAGCGGGTCGTATGTCACGTGAACCATCGGCATCATTGCCCTGCTTGGGGGAAAGAAAAGCCAACCGAAGCCGACTCGAGCCGTGGAGCAACATAGCTACGTCTGAAGGGTTTCTTAAGGTGGTGGTGGTGGTGATGGAGGAGGACCTGCCGCAGTGGTAGTGGTGGGAAGTACCGGAACCAACAAGGATCTCGGTAAATAGAGAATTCTTCCGGAGCAAAGCCGCCCAAAGCCGCAAAACGAAAACGAGCGGCGAAACGAGCTCGAGCTAGGGCCAGCGCGTAGCTTTCTCCCTTCGATGGGCCAGAATAGGGCAGGCTGGGCGGGAAAAGCGTACAAACAAACAGAAATGGCTTTCAGACATGGTGCTACTTAAGACTTGAGACTTCATTGATGAATGGGGAGCGGAAAAAGTTCCCCCGCTCGGATTTTTCTTTTTTTAGTTGTTCGAATGAAGTATGCCAGCGGGGTTTGGGATACTTATCTAGTGGAGTGAAAACCCATCCATTCTCCATTTTCTACAGAGAAGACACGAGGGACGGGAAATCTCATACGGAAGGCTGCGAGTGTCGCGATGTTGAAGTTATTAAAATGTTGATGGAATGTCGCAATCGAGCATTTTTAATCTGCGGATATTGCTGTGTACAGCTTTTCGGGAAAATCAGCCGGCTTTTGAGTTTATTGAAAAACATCAATCGGTTCAAGTACAAGCTTACTGTTGCACTAACACAAGTAATAATCACACCTTTCGTCCTTGGCAGATGAGGTATCTTCCAGAAAAAAATATTGGTTAAACACCACCGAAGGGAAACAGTCATAGTTTAGATTTTCATTTGTCCCCGACAATGTGTTGATGTTAAAAAAGCGTCAGCCAGAAATAAAGCGATGCTAGTCTAAATTGGAACGTTAATTACATTCTTCTTAGCGACTCACGGTCGCTTTCGTCTCCGTCGGAAACACACCATGGCATACTAATGTGAAACTCGTGGCGACGACGACGACGATGCGTCGCGGTACTAAAACTGCATGACATCAGCGGGCAGAAAATTACAATTGAAACGATTTCCCGTGGTGGGGGATGATGTGCTGCCCGTTCGTTAACTTCCACCTTCCACACCATCAATTAAACGAACAAAGCGAGACATCAAACGCATGGCTATCGTTAGTATCAACATCGAACTACGTGCAAACTGTCCAGCAAACGGTGGCGTTCGTCTCGAGAGACTTCAGATTTCAACTTACCGACGATAATTCCAGCTCATCGTCGCTGTACAGATTGTTTCCGGAACGATATTTCCGGCTGTTCCGATCGGGGTTCATCTTGATGCTTTGTGGCAGTTGTTGGTTCCGTTCAGCTGCTACGCTCACCGTCGCTTACAGTAGGGTAACACGCACGGCTTTGGTTAGGTCGCTGGACGCAAAAATCGATTGGACTTTAAATCATCTTCATTTAAAATGGCAGCAAGAGGATTGTTGTTTTCTTTTTCTGTGAACTGTTTTACTAACAGCTTTCGAGAGTAGGCTTTTGGCACTTGTTTTTCTTTATGTAATGCATTAGAAACTAGAAGCATTCGAACGTACTAACACACACGCACACACACACGCACACATACACGCGTACACAATCCACACGGGCAGGATATGTTTGATCCCTTCTTTATGTCGCTAGCTGCTCTTGACAGCCACGTTCCAGCGCTGGCAGGAAGAATCGATTTTTGCCCCTTTTTTGCGTAATTTAAACTTTCCTTTCCGCTTTGCGGGACAGGCTTTTGCGTGGCATCGATTTTTGTCTTTATCCACCCGAAGCACGCGCCGCCACCTGCTCGGATACGGCGGTGCACAGGTGACATGCGGGAAGAAGGTTGTTGGCACACATGTCCTGCATTACTGTACCGTCGTGCCTTGTGAAGGACATTCTTTTCCGGAGGGTGCCGAGCGTGCGATGAAACACGATAAATAATTCACCATTGAACGGGTCTTTTTTGCGCTCTTTAAATGGTGCGAACGAACCGGGAATGTTGCTGAATTTAATTCACATTCGTAGGAAGATACACTGTAGAAGCACTTTTTGATACGGTGAGAGCATGGCAAACTTTTCGCACAGAGCCAACTTCGTTGGGGAGAACGGAACGCGAAACCAGCTATCCCTTCAGCCAGATGTACTGTTGCAAACTTCTCTGCAGTGCCAAGATTCGGAACAAAGCGTTGTTCGCCATTTCACTTCGCTTTCTTTTTATCGCACACTAAACAGACGAACGACGAACTAACACTGCTTCGGTATTTTCACTACACAAAAAACGGCGGAGCAAGAAGTGGAACTTGTAGAATTATCCTGATAATGGACCACCGCCCGCCGCCTCAGCAAATCAGGTTCAGTGGACTTGCACGACAGAACGTGGTGGCGATGACTAGTGAAAAAGGATTTGATGTTTCACGCAAGGACCCGAATGCGGTTTGTTGTTCACCTTATCCCACTTACGAGGACAATCGGAACCTATCCGCAAACGTCTTTGACGTGAGGACAGAAGCTGAGGGAGTGAATGTTCAAAAGCGTTCTGAGCTGATTTTGCATTCTTGTCCCTAACATTCCAGACAAGTAAATAATGACCAGAATAAATTTGTTACCCACCGTGCTGCTCGACGGTGCGCCGAATTTGGCCCCGAAACAGCCCGTAAGGTCCATAGTGAAGTCGAGCTGCGCGGCGCGCGGCGCGAAAGAGATGCAAAATTTCCGAATTTCTAACAAACGTCCATGGGAATTGCTGGCGAAGATAGGCAGCTCGACTTGCGCGAGCGAGATGCGAAATATTTGGCACTCGGCGGAGACGACTGCACATTGGGTCTGTTTGAAATGCAAATCGGCCATGGTAATTTTTATTACAATATATTGAAAAGCGACCACGACGGACGACACAAATTGACTGTGTGGCAATAGCAAAAAGCAAAATTTCAAACCAAAAGTTGCATTATGCCTCTATGTCTATCCAAATAACAAGTTTAACACTAGGAATGTTAACATGTCGGTGAATTTTATGTACGCACATTGCCCGTGAGCCATGTATAATTTTTAAGGATATGGCGTCATACCTTCGCGTGACCTACCTTCGTAAATGAAATAACCAAACTACACTTTGGCATACTCTACTAGGTAGTTACTTTACTGCTTGGAACCTAAAAGTTCCTAGCCGAATCACAATGATTACAACTGCTCGACAGCGCACCAAATTTGACCTCCGACAACGGCGCCTGCGGTCCATTGTGCGGCAAAACTGCGCGACTCGGCGCGGGAAAGAGATGCAGAAAATCCGAATTTCTAACAAACGTTATGTCAAACGCGCATGTAAACAAAACAGTCAACCGGCGCGGAACTTCAAAGCACGCTTTTTCCCGGATATTTGTGTGTGAATTATCCAAAGAAATCGGGATATTATACAAAATAAAGTTCCACTTTCGTTCATCATGACACAAACTTCCGTTGCAAATCAGTCCACATTGCTGCCACTTGGTATGTATGGAGTTGCAACTCGCAAAATCGATGATGGAAAACGCATCAACACATCGCTCACCTAACTATCCTCCGTATCGTAGAATTGGTTGATAAATGTATCGGATCGCGGATACACATCATCATGAAGAACGATAAGGAGATCGTGGGGACGCTGCTAGGGTTCGATGACTTCGTGAACATGCTGCTGGAGGACGTCACCGAGTACGAAAACACCCCGGAAGGACGACGGATAACCAAACTCGATCAGATTTTGCTGAACGGCAACAACATCACGATGGTAGGTTCAGCGCTCGGTGCACGATAATTTGCCAGGCATGCAGTGCCGAAGTTTAACATTCACTTAAATATAAAATCTCTCCTCCTTTGCGCTTGCCCTCCATGCCCCGTGCAGCTCGTGCCCGGTTCCAGTGGCGACCTTCCGGAAGCGTCATAAGCAGCGCAGACAACCGGGCCGTCGTGCTCGTCGTGTGGTTTTTGTGAACGAAGTGTGAATTAAGGCGTAATTAAAGTGGAATCGAATGGAAAACTACGAATGCGAGAGGTTTGATTTTATTTTTTGATCATTTTTGTTTCTAGGCAAAGCAGGTTAGCTACACTCCAACGGTTAAAATCACCGGCATGGCTTCCACCTCCTTGATGTTTTCCTTAATTTCTTCCTCCTTTTGCTGGTCCACCTCACCGACGCCCAAAACGGTGAGTACCGCGGCGGGTGTGGTAGACACTGCGGGTGTCACACTGCTGCTGGTTGCCTCGCTCGTCGCTACGATAGTCGTTGGTTCTTCAATTTCCGTCGTAATCACATCGGTTGTAGCCGAATTCTCTTCGTCACGTTCCGTTGTCGTGTCGGTTGTAGATTCCAGCGAAATATCTTCCTCATGAACGATGGTTATCTTCACCACGCCCTGCGCATCGGTATCGTTCGTGTAGACCAGTTCCTCCGTTTCCGCCTTAATGTGCTGTACCTGCGGCATCAGTGCAATGTGCGCCAGCGACGGAAGTGCATCGGCCGATTCTAAATGAACGGCGGCTGGCTTGGCCGTCTGCACATCGGTAGCATTGTGATGATCGTCACTTAAAACCACGAAACTGTTGGCAATGCTGCTGAGCGCCGCACCAAGACCACTCGCGTTCTGTTCCACTGGGACCGCAAACGAGCTGCTCCAGAGGCAAACGGACTGGGGGTGGAAGAAACCAAAGTTGGAATAAATTTTTTTCGGAAAAGAAAACACAATTTTGGAGTAAACAAACGCACCACAAACACAGCCACTAACGTCGTATGTGACATGGTTGGCTTCTCTCGGGGATAGGACAAGAATGGATCGTCCAACTACCGTTCTCGGGCTGTAGAATCGTACTGAGTTCCTGTCACTAAATCCGCTGCCCAGAACTGTGCCTGTCCCGGGCTTATGTGACGGGACGTTAATGGATAGTGTACTCAGCAAAAGGTCGGTCGGTCCATGATCGGTATCGCCCCGGTTGACATTGCTGGGACAACAACGACAACGACGACGACGACGATGCCGCATGGCGTTACTGATTTACCGCGAAAATTAGCATCTTCGGCGACATCACATGTCGTGAAGGACTAATTTTTTCGATCCGTGCTACGTCACAGTTGCGCCGTTTTTGCCGCGCCATTTTTGCCGCGCCATTTGTGTGCATCGCCGGTTTGCAGCTTGATTTACCTTTTTACATCGCACACAGTTGGCGGGATGATTCATGTCTGCATGGCTTATTTCAACAGAGTAGATAAAAATATTGTCTCATCAAACATATGTTGGAAGGTAGGAACATGTTTCAATGTACGCTTGGCCTACTGTTCCAAAAATTTTCAACAGTCAACAGTCTCTACTCTGAGTGGAGCTCAAGCGAGAAATCTTGCTAATGCAGAAGTTAACTATTTTTCAATTAATAAGTTCCACTATCCATTGGTTTTGTTATCGTGCATCGCAGTATTTGTTGTTTCAACGCCTTAATCCTCCGATAAGGTGTTAAATCGGATCTATTAGACCATAACCTTGCTAACAGTAGCCTACAATAGGTCTGTGGAAAGGTTGCGTACCGCCTAGTGTCAGTTGTTACTAACCGCTTCTAACCTGATTTCGTGCATGGATAAGGAGATCTCTTCGTCTTGTAGTCATCTACACAAAAAAGCGTCCATGTTGTGTGGTACGTAATAACAAACACCGTGATTCACGCTAGAACAGTGGGTTATCTTCGAAGAATACGGCTTTCATGGCCAACGACGGGAAGATATGTTCGGGCTAGATCCTATTCTTCTGGTGTGAATCTTCTCGAGCTGATAATTAGTGACCCGTTCGAGAGGCTGTCCCTCGGTGAGTAGTTTCAGCTCCAATTCCAGTGATGTGGCCTAATTGTGTGACGGTGGATGATGGAGGTAACATCCGTGTGCTAAAATTGATGCACGTTAGGAAGATACTCGTATATATAAACCCGACCGATCAGACCGTTGAGCGGTGGCATTCGCGTGTGAACGTTTGAACAACGGACAGGTGCTGGTGCGCACATACGACACTCTTCATCTCTCAACCGACGAGATTCTACCACATCAAGCAGAGCCTACTTCGGCTAGCGTGGTTTGAAAAGTGTTGGTCTCGTGCAGTTCGGAAAACAAAGATGGCTACGAAAGCGAGCTCAGGCTGGCAACTGATGGCCACACTGTACTGTTTGTGTATTGTGGCTCGCGTGTGCGTGGCTGGACCACTGCCGGAAGAACATCCCAAGGACAGTGGGGAGTCTGGCTCGGAGGAACAACAGGGATATCCGCTTAACTCGCTGTACAGTCCAGTGGAGTACGGAGCAACTGTCGAAAGCGACGAAGCTACGCTGATGGGAATAAATGGCACTGGCAACAGCACCAAGGAACTGTAAGTATGGGCGAAATTTCCGGATTACTTTTACAAATCACTAACATTTTCCGACCGATCCCTGCAGATACGTTATCAAAGCTGTGGTGTACGAGATTGGAATTCTTGCCGATGTTCCGGAGAACGAAACTCTCGAAGGAGACGAGCCCATCACGTAAGTGTGCTTGGTGAGAGGTGTCCCAAAACGTGTTTGATAGCTAAATCTCTCCTACTGCTACTTCCAGCCATCAGCAGGTGGATCTGTCGTTCTTCAGCCACGGTGGCAACGATACGCATGTCAATCTCGGTGACATTCCCGTGCCGATTCAAACCAGCGTACAGGGACAGGTGTTTACCGGGATCGCACCGGTTCACGTCGGTACCGTGCCGACCAATCTGACCGCCCTGCTGTCGGCCCTGCCGATCGCGGGCACCGTGGTAAACATCTCGCAAACCAACAGCTCGTACGTGGAGGTGCACAAGCACAACATTAGCGATGCGGCGGTGCTGCTGCACCAGCAGGACCTGGGTAGCCTACCGTTCGCTAGCTCGGTTAGTGAGCCGCTGGTGCCGGCTAGCGTCGATGAGACCGTGATCGGTCTTACGACCAAGACGAAGCAATCGTCGAGTGCGGACGAAGTGGTGGAAAAGCACGAGTAGGGTGGTGGTGGTGGTGCGAAGCTTAGCTTTAAGGTTACTTTTAATTTAGGAGGTTTTGAAATATATTATTGATTTGTATATGATTTCGTTGACGATACTTCTACGGTGGCGATACTTCCGAAATGATGAGCTCATGATTTCACAAACAAATTACTTATAAATCGCACCCAAATGTCGTCGTCATCAGTTCCCGTTTTAATGACGAAAATGATATCATCGTGCACGAATGTGCAGAATGACATTTTCATTCATCTGTAGGCGACCCTTTGAAAACCGAATAAAACAGAATGAAAATGCAAATGCCTCATTGTAGCGTTTTCCCAGCGCCATCTGGGATGCGATGATGATCGAACTGATTTTTTATGGAACTGCGCTGCCACCCCTTTCTGTTTGTTGGAATCACTTTCAAACGATCAAGCAAACAACGGCTTCGCTTGCCAGACAAGGTAGTTTTCATCATTCCATTAGCACTTCCCCGCAACGCCACAGCAAGCGATCAACAACGCCTCTTTCCGGGCGACGGGAAATTACCGTGACGATTCGGGCGACATATTAGCGCGCTGCGCTTTATCTGTAAACAAGGCACGGTTGAATTAGAGCACACACAGCAACCATAATTGTTGCACGTGCTTTCCTCATGTCTCCTAGTCCTGACGACGGTTCGGACGTTTCGGAAAATAACACACCGCGAAACGAAAGGCTTCAAGTATTTTCTCTGTTCATTTGGATTATAAAGAATCTTCTCCTACGTACGTATTCATTCATGCTGCTGGCTATTTCTTTCCTAACCCACCCACACCCTTCTGTCCATTGTCCTTTCGTTGCATGCCTTAGTTGGTAGCCTAGTATCCTGCTATGCTGAGTTGCTTCCTATACACATTTTCTTTTTCAATTCGTAAACCCCTATCGTTCGAAAAGTAGTTACATTCCGAGAGGAAGAGACGCACGCATCCTTGCGTTGCTTAACAGGTCGGCCAAACCTACCTTATTCCTGTTATGAACCTGTTATTTAAGTTATCATGTGAGACGATAAGCTTCCCCTTTTCTCTATACATTAATCATACGCCGTACTATTCTTCCGTTTAAGCGGCGCATTTTATTCCTATTTATAGTGTCTGTGAGTGTGTCTTTATGTCACATGTTGTGCATAATCCTGTGCAGGGTTGCAGGAGACACGTGTTGTGTGTACTTTCATAGATGTCTCGTTGTACAACATCCTCCTCAACTCGCTCACCGTCAGACAAGCATCACGGGAAGGATGAAAAAAGCAGCAGAGTTGAGCGCATAACAATGAGGACGCTTACACGACGATATTGCTAGGAACGGAGTTCAATTGCTTCACACATGCATCATCGTCGTTCAATATTGCCGGGCCCATCCCATCGATGCGCAATGTCGTTTGCAAACCGGAAACGCAACACGGCACGACGAGAAGCAAAAGGTTTTTGCTCACGGACACGGAGCGTAGTGAGAAGTGAGAGACGGTTAGATGAGTTGGTGAGTATAACATAAAATTAGCCTTCTAATTAGAACCGAACACACGAATCCGTCGCGGCATCGGGTCGCACACGGTACACAGAAGAAAATGTAACATAGAGCCAAAAAAAAAAGAAAGAAAAAAAGAATGACGTATGATTTCGTTTACTTTATACACAATTTAATTTCGAACGCTTGCTTGCATTGGCTCCTAACAAATTTTACAGTGTAATGCTGCTGCTGCTACTATTTTATCTCTAATTTCTTATAAAATTACCTACAGTAACGGATTACAAAGGAAAAAAAGGGTAGTGGACAGTAAAATTGGGTTTTATTTATTACAACATCCCACTCAAAACGAGCATCGCCGCCGTGGGTGCGGGTCCTGGTGGTATCTGTTTGTTTGCCAGTGGGGGTTTCTCCCATCCCGCAGCACTTTCCACCACTGCGGCGTTTGTTATCAACGAGAACCAATCAAAATGAGCGGATGATCCCTGACAGGCGACCAAGTGTAGTCTTTTTTATCCAAAATGGGGCCTTAATCTGTGAAAGTGAGAGAAATTGGTAATTAATAAGCAATGAATTTAAAGAAAACTTAGAGTGCAGAGTGATACCGAATGAAGAATAGAATCAAAACGATTTAAAATGTAAAATTTGATCTAGTAGGAAGCGTTTATCCAACGAAACAAAGTGCATACTACTTTTGATTTGTGATCCTACAAATATGTAGCTCATTATGCATATGAATGAATTATGAACATATTATTTATCTATTTTTAATAAATAGCTTTTCAGTATATCTGGACATTTCTAAGGCGAGCTAAATATTTGAGACCCAAAATCATCATTCGTGAAGGTAGGCCTGCTCCGTATTGGCAAGGAAGGGGGAGGTGATGTTCACCTACCTATGACATGACTTTCTAGCTCGATCGTTTTCGGCATCTTGCTGCTGTTGGAGGTTGGCTGCGGGATGATCGTGATTTCGTCGTTAATCTTCAGCGGTTTCAGTAGCGAATCGCCACCGCCGAACGAATTCCTGAGACCGCCACCACCCCCGGACGATGACGATCCGCCCATGCCGGACGAGGACTGCTGCTGTCCGCCGCTGCCGCCACCAACACCCTTGCCGGACTTACCATCGGCCGTCTTCTTCGCAACCGTACTGTGCGCCGAGTAGACGTGGCTCTCGAACTGCTTGTACATGCCGAACGTGGCCGTGCAGACGGTGCATTTGTACGAAAGGTGGGCAGGTTTGAGGGTCATGTTGTGGTCGCGGGATACGTGGTTAAGCAGCTTCCACTGGTACACCTAAAAACACGCGGTGGAGTAAAAACAGGCGCCATTAAACATTGCTGATTTCCGCGTGGTGTTTGAGCATGTCACTTACCCGTCCACAAACTGGACAGCGACCCGCATCCTTGCCCTTGTTGGCGGCCTCCTGCATCGAGCTCGTGACCAAGCCGTGCGAGCCGAGCAGATGCCTTTCGAGGCCCTGATCGGTGAAGAACCGATACTGACACTTTTGGCAATTGAGTGGCGGCCGGTTGTAGATCATCTTCGGGTGGATCTGTCAAATGGAGTGGACAAATAGTGGCGTATGTGAGAAAACAGGACGGTTTTCCGATCAGCGACAATGGGAGATTGCGATGCCACCTACCTTCACCTTGTGTATCCACTGCATGTGATTGCGCAGCTGGTCCAGATCCTTGATGTACCCATCGCAGATCTCACACACCACGAACGCCGTCTTGCCGCCGCTCGGATTCTGACCGGGCTTCACCGCGGACGTACCCTGGGCCTGCAGTTTCGACAGTGCGCCAGCAATGTTGGACATATTAGCGGCGGTACTGCTATTGTTCGATGCTGACTGGCGCGGTAGCGGTGTGATCGAGATACTTGGCGGTTGCACTGTCTTTGTTGCCTTCATGCTGGACGCGTTCTGTGATATGGTACGAAGAGAAGAAGACAAATTAATCTACGGCTGCCTAACAAACTTACTTTTTTTCGTACAAGACTCCCAACGTGTCACCGAACTACTGGGGAGTGTGAGCGATGTGGAAAGAGAATTAATGGGAAGTAAAGCCGGAAGGAACGCGAAGGGCAACTCAACTAAAATAATGCACAAACTAAAGAAAATTAACCAATAATCTATAACACGAACACGAATATAGAGTGACAATGGAGAAAAAAAAAACAAAAACAAAAAAAACACAGACGGTTCAATAGAAAATAAAACAAAAAACCAACCTGAATCGTAATTGAGGCATTGGAATTGGTTAGAAGAGATCGTCCGGCGTTGATTGATTTCTGTTTGGTTTGTTTGTTTGTATGTTTGTGGCATGTTTGAGAGTGGGGGGTTTGCGTGGGGAGAATGTGTTTTGCGGTGTTTAGACCATCGTGCAGATATTTTTTTAATCCAGGTGCACACACACACACAACGGCAGCAGTAAGGAATAGGAGTCATTTGGAGGAGGAAAATAAAGAAAAATATAGAAGAAAGGAAAGAAATTAGTTGAAAAGGTACGCTCGATACGTTTTCGATTGCATCGAAGGTGGTTGTTTCTTTTTTGCTACGCCACATGACCGAACGAATTCTAGTAGCAATATTTTTTTACCGGAAATAACTATCCCATTCTACCTGTTTGAATGTTAATTTAGTTAATACTAACTCTAATTTATAATACTCAATTTATACCAAAGTTTAAGTTAAGATTATTTGTACACTACTAATTTTAAAAACCGTTTATCAAGCACTCTTCAAATATGTCATCAATTTTCCAGCTGAACACCACCACTTGCACATCTATATTCGCACAACTGCCACAACAAGGGTACAGTGATGGACAAACACAGGTGAGAAAGTCATCAAAGCAGACTCTGTTGCGGGAATGCGAATGTAAAACTAGTGGTGATGTGGAGCTGAAAAACGCTGCCATAGCAATCGAGCTATGCAAATCCAGTTGGTTAACATCTGTGCGCGCCTAAATACAACTGCGATTAGTGTGCGGTATGTTTCTTTTCCGTATCCGGTTAGTTGTAAAGAGAAATTAAGATAAAAACAAGAAACTCGAAAAAATATATAACGAAACGAAAAATAAATCGGGATGGTAATTTACCGGCAGATATTTACTAAATCCTCCCGCAGCAGCAGCGGCCAGAGCCGATGCCGTTAGCTGAAGGTTATTGGGTATTACCATTCCGGCTCCGGCGAGCGTGTTTCGGATGGCGGCGGCCGAAGCAGCGAGCGCGTTCGCATTCATGCCGGCAGCCCCGGCCCCAGCACCGCCACTGCGCATACCGCCGGCACCGGTGATGCCGGTCGGCGAGGGAATGATGGCCGGAGCACGTCCGCCAGCGATACCAGCGGCACCACCGCCCGTACCGGCCCCAACGCCAGCCGCACGGGCTCGTATAGCGACGGCTTGGGCCGCCGGGGAAAGGTTCGCCAGATTGACGTTGGTCAGCTGGCTGGCGGCGCCCGCGTTCGTGCCGGCGAGCCCGAGATGCGGTTGGCCAGCCGTAACCGCCGCTGCCGCCGCCAGATGTTGCTGCTGGAGCTGGGTAAGGTGCTGCTGCTGGAGGTTCATCGGTGTGGTCACGACCTGCTGCTGCTGGTTGAGGCGCTGCTGATTGGCAAGGGCAATGTTCTTCTGCTGCTGAGCGGTCATAGCCTGCAAGAACCGACCGTGGTGTTAGTTCCATTTCAAGCCACGCTTCGCAAAAAGTGGACTGAAAATAAAAACACTCACCTGATAGGCGGTTGCCGTACCGACCAGTCCGTGCTTCGGTTTGATGCGCGGAATCTTCGCCGGCGGTTCCCAATCGATCGGTGGATTGAGGTTCAGCTCCGGGCGGAACTTTTTCGCACACGCGACCGCGTGCCGGGCCAGCTTCGATTTGCCGTTGTCCTCGAACGGGCAGTTCGGGCAGTGGTGATACGACAGGGCCTTCTCCATCCGGCCCTTGATGTTATGGACCGCCTCCATGTGGTACAGGATGTCGTGCGGTGGCCGTGTCTCGTACGCGCAGAAGTTGCACTTGTAGATGAAGTTGCGCATGTGGGGCGTCTCGTAGTGGTGCGCCATCACCAGCGCCGACTCCGACTTGAACGGGCAGTACTCGCACCGCTTCATCTCGAACTTGTACGGTTTGTTGTTCTCCTTGCTCTGCTCGAGATTCTTCATCAGCGAGTTGATCGCGAGCTGCGTGCTCGGCGACGGTTTGCCCTCCCGGTCGCGCTTGCGCTTCTGCTGCCGCAGCAGATCCGTCTGCACGAACTCCTGCACCAGGTTGATGCCGATGTTCATGAAGAACTTGCCGAGCGGGTTCTCGAAGTAGTTTTCCGATTTTTTGGGATCATTCGAACCAACGCCGCCGAGATCGTCCTTATCGGCCGGCGCGATGATGTGTTCCTTGATCGCTTCGATGTCCGCCTTCGCCTCCTTGATCAGGACCTTCGTTTTCTGCTCCTCGTCCGACGCTTCGTCGTCGGTGGACGTTTCCAGCTCGTCCCAATCGTCATCGTCATCGTTGTTTCGCTTCCGTTTCTTGTTGTATTTGCTCCGATCGGACTCCTTATCGCCGCCGGCAGCGTCCACCGATGCAGCCGCATCCTTCTTATCCTCCTCCTTTCCACCACCCAGCAGGCTGAGTGCGCTGTCTTGGGTGGCTGATTTCGCCGCCGTTAGCACGACGCCCGATTCTTCCAGCTTCTTGCGCATCTCCTTGATCTTCACCTCCAGCTCGTCCACTATGTCGCGCAGGTTGTCCACCGGCGGTTTCTCGTAGATGTACGGAACGATAAAAGACGGTGCCTCGAGCACGAACATATCGTCCGTCAACGCAGGCAACAACGGGGTAACCGGTGCCAAGGCGGCAGCATTTGCCCCCTTTCCCAGCATACCACCACCGGTGTTGCCGAGCATTGCACCACCAGCGCCGCCAACGTTTCCGACTCCGGGTGCGTTTAGTAAACTACGCGAATTGAACTGTCCGGCGGTGCTGTTCGCATTCGGCAAGATTCCGGCATTGCCTGCCTTCGTCAGCAGAGAGGCAGCCGCGGCTGCATTGTTCACACCACCCGCCACCACACCTCTCTGCGCACCGTTGTTGATCATTGTGTTCGTGTCGATAATCACGAGCGTCGGCTCTTTGCCACCGGCCGCTCCGGTAACGCTGCTACTATTCATCAGCAGCGATTTTTGACTCTGCCCTTTGGCTTGATATCCGCCACCGAGTGAATTACGGGCACTTCCACTCATGCTCAGATTTGTCACCGTGTTCAGCGACAGAGGATCGTCAATAATCTCCTCAATATCATCGTCATCGTCATCTTCATCATCATCCATGGACGAAACGATACCCTGTTGGTGTTGTAGCTGCTGTTGCTGCTGCTGCTGCTGCTGCTGCTGCTGTTGTTGCATGGCGGAAGCCATTGCGATCGAGTTCGCCAAGAGGTTAGCGGCATTGGATCCACCAGGCGCTGTCGATCGCCCTGATCGTATACTACTGTTTCGCAGGGAGTTATTGCTGGCGTTCGCGGTGGTATTGGCAGACGACGGCATGGACACGTCCGAATCGCCATCGTCATCCTCAATAACCACGCAGTCATCTTCCTTGTCGCTCAGGATCGTTAAATCCCCATCACAGTCACCGTTCTGTTGGTTGCTGCTGGCAACGGCCACACCGTTGCTAGGCGTAGCGCTGCTTCTTTCACTGCTCTTCGCGTCCGGGCCAGCAACTGCGGCCACAGCCGGAGCGGCAGCTGCTCCCGCTTCGCTTAGCTTCGCTAGACCACCCTCGTCCACCAGAATCACAGCGGCCGGTTTCGCGGCGGGTTTCACGGCGACCGGTTCCTTCTGCTGCTCGCCCTCGTCATCACTTTCGGAGTCGGAATTAATACTGACGGGTTTGTCGTCGTCCTCATCGTTCTCCGCCGCTGCTACGCTTTTCGCACCCTCAGCCTGTTGCTTCTTTGCCGACGGTTCCACCGGTTCGTCCTCCTCTTTCGCCGTTGCGTTCGGTTCCTTGTGCCCGTTGGTCGCCACAGCCGCCACCGGTTGTTCCCGATTGCCACCATCGACCTCCATCGGTTCGTCTTCATCCTCGACTTCCGTCACCTCCTGGACGGCGGTGGTGGCGTTTGCTTTGGATTTTGAATCCTCTTTGTTCGCAGCAGCCCCATTCTCCGCCCCATCCTTACTTTCCTCCGCAACAGCAGCGCCGCCGTTCGAGGTACCATTTTTAACATCCTCCGTGGAAACGTCCGCATCGCTGTCTGCGTCCACTTCCATTGCCTCCACTACCTCCTCGGGCACGTCTTTATCGGCGGTCATTTTATCCTTCGTCACCGGTGCACTCTTCGACTCTGAAATTTCAGTTTGACCGCTGTTGTCGCCGGCAGGACTACTTCGATTCGCCCTTACATCATCGCCCTCTACCGCTTGTGCTTTTTCGTCGGCTTTGGACGACTTTTGCTCCGCAGATGGCGCTGACGGCGCCGAATCGCTTTTCTTCACCTCCTTCGCCGCATCCTCTTCTGTCGCATCGCTGTGCTCTGCATTATTTTCCTGCCGCTCTTTGGCCGGAGTATTATCTTCGGCTTCGTCCGCATGTTTCTCCCCATCGGATGCTGCTCCATTTTTGTCCTCCTTTTCCACTATCTCCTGCTGCTCCGGGGCATCTGCATCGTCGCCGGGAGCGCTGGACACACTTTTCACTGTGGCTGCTGTTGCGTCCGTCCCTCCGTTGACTTCACCATTCTCCTTTGGCTCGCTGCTACTGCTGCTGTCTGCCGGTGCGGTCGTTTCCGTTGCATTTGCACCGACCTCGCCCATGTCCTCGCCGTCGTCGGACGCCACGTTGACGGCGTAGCGCTATGTTTCCTATTCTCCAAGGGTTCGTACGCCGTTTAGGGAGCCGCTTTTCGGTTTGCCGTCTTCGGATACTATCGGGACGAAGCTAAAAGTACACAAGAAACACGAGGCGCAGCGTAAATGACATGTAAAAAAGTGGAGAGTTGGAAAAAAACAACGAAACAAAATGATAAAAAGGAAAAACAGGTTGCTACGATAGCTGTGAGTGTTCTGTAACTTCTTAGTTTCTAGCATACCTCCTCTGGTCAGTGTTACATTCGCACACCCAAAGAGGGATGCTCCGTTCATTGGAACTACTAATGCTAGTACAATCATCTTAATCCTTTACTTCATTTCGCTTTCTTTCCCCTTCATTGCATCCGTCTCCACCAACCAAGGGCTAGCCCCGTTCAAAGCATCCAAAATATCGACCTCTTTGGTGAAGGCGGTATGTGTGTGTGTGAGTGTTTGTGCCACAAGGAACTGCTGCTTGTTCTATGTTGGAATCTAGCATTCGCCGGCGAGAAGCAAAATCGGCAATGCCCAACAGTAGCCACACCAATTGTCGAGTGAGCACACCAAATCGAGGCACACATACACCAGCAGCAGCAGTGTATGCGATTGTGTGGAACGAATAGAACACACACACACACACACAAACACATTAAAAAACACATGATCTACACCTACCCCCACACGGGTGTGTCCCTTTGCTGCTCGTGCCTGGGAGAACTAATCGATAACATCCCCTCAACACCCAGGCACACACACAGACACATACACACCCACCTTCCCACCCACCGCATGTCCTGCCAGACCGCCAATCGGGTCCCGCTCCTTGACACTGGGCGCTAGATCCCGGGCCAGCCCCAGCCAGGACGATAGAATGGACCTCCGTGGAACCTCTGTCCTTTTACCCGCATTTCCTCCATCATCCTCGTACACACCACCTCCCCCCCTGTTGGGTTCGTCCTTCTTCTCGGCTGGCAAACGAAAACTCAGAAGCCGGCTGTATGTGTGTGTGTGTGTGTGGGTAGGTTCTGGCGTTGCAAAACGTCATCCCTGCCTGCATCCCCCCTCGATACACCCTTGTCCTCCTCCTCCTCTTCCTCCCTCTGTTCGGTCCCGTTTATCACCTCCACCCCAGCAGCCCACCCGCTGGATCTATTTGTTTCTTTGCTTTTCTCCATATCCCACCCGTCGCCGCTGCCCGTCCCTATCCTTGTGTGCCACGTGTCTGACAGTTCACCTCCACCTACCCCTGCTGCCCCCGCTGCTCATCCACGTACTCCAATCCGATCCAAAAACCTTCAGCCCAGCCCAGCCCTCTTCCACCTCCCAGCGCCCGGCATGCTGCTGCTGATCAGCTCTCTTTATTTCTCTTTCTCTCTCTCTCTCTCTCTCTTTCTCTTTCATTACATTTTGCGGATCCTCTCGCTCTCTCACACAATGTTCCGCTCGCGCCCCACAGCCTACTGCGCCGCAACAATAACAACAACAGCACGAGGGGGGTGGGGGGTGGGGGTAAGGTTGTTGTTGCAGCCGTTGCTGGCCTGCCTGCGTCAGGGGTTCTCTGTCTCTCAAAAAT